>KB292507.1:193071-205579 GCA_000328365.1 Capitella teleta
GAGGATTAACAAAAATGTGTTATCTGATTCCTGCCAATTCCTGGTGTTGTTAAGCATACTCTTGTGATAATTATTGAGTCGTTATATAAAGTTCTTCTGTTTTGTATAATGACTTGCACACAATAACACCTCAAATATTATCACTAAGTAACTGATCTAGTAACCCCGAATGGGCCAGTGCGCCATGCTCGTCGGCTGAATGCATAGTCTTAGCATAAGGACATGTGCATATCCTATAATAACACGATGCTTCAGTCATGGTCTTGCTTGGCTAATCAGTGTGGAACAAATGATTAAACCGACAAGAAATCGGCAACATTATTCACAGCTTACATTCCACAACTTTAAAGTTGCCATGAACTCTCATGATCCGCATGAATATAAAAATAAAGCCTATTGAAACGATTTGTAACGCACGAACTGCTCAATAAGTCTTTAGAAACTGTATGAAAATAACATTTCCATAAATGACCCAGATTAATAAAAACTATTTAGATGTATTGTTGCTGGATATATGAATAGCTCTTTAATTTCATGAGACTTGTGTGTGAGAGTTGAGTGAATAACTCGCGATATTTCGCGATATCTCGCGATATTTCGTAATTATTTCCTTGACTCAACAATCTAACCCAGCTGGATAACATGTAAAACTTCCTGTTGCAAATAACTCAATAATCTAACGCATCCGGATGACTTAATCCATCCGCGAGGCCAAAATTACAATAGAATGCTTCATCTATATCTTATCATATCTCTGGCTGAAGTTTATTTCCTTACAATTGTAGCAAAAAGAATTGATCTGTGATGCCTTTGCTAAACATTTTTTTGTCTTTAATTTTGATCAGACTCCAAAGGGAGGGGGGGGGGGTTGACTTCCACCATAGGACTATCCAAGCACCTACATTCTCGGATTCGAATTGGTCTCATTGGCTCCCTGGGCGAAATTTAAAGGTGGCCAGTGCTCTGGACCTAGAAACCTGAGCGTTATGATTCTTGTTTCAGAGAAGCATAAACCAATATTACGAATAATTTCCTTTTTAACACAGCTCTTTCAACTTCATGAACGTGATATCTACTCCTTTCCTAATTTAATGAGGCGAGGAAAAGAAGTAATGATGACTTCCTTGAGAGTTTTTCATATCTCACGAGTTCACATCTACAAGCTGCAGGCCCCATATATATACATGTAATCAGATTGGAAAATTCATTATATTCCTCACTCATTCATGAAATATTTCAAACATTTTTTATAATTATCGATTCCGTAATTTAGATTACAAATCATCCATGTAACTCATCAATATCCTATAATTGTCATTCACTAACTAATTACGGCATAATTGTTTCTATGGTATCCAGTGGCGATTCATTTTCGCGGTTTAATTTTCCTCAGAGAAGCTTTAACGTTAAACTTTTTTTAAAGATCAACAGAAGTATATATATTTAAAAAAAAAAGAAAAGAAAAAAAAATACACGAAGAAATTTTAGGCCTTGGTTCGGGCAGAGTACTAACTACATTATGTATCTATTTCATTTTTGAGCCATTTCCGGCTTCAAAATGCTTATTTGGTGATATAGAATATAGTCAAGAGTCTCCTACGCCACTCTGTCTGGGGTGCTATGACGTCATAACACCTCACTATAAACCCTAGGTTACTAATTAAAGTTTTATCAACGCACTCACAAATTTCATTTAATGTTGAACAACGAATTTTCTCAATTACGATTATAATACATGTACTTGTAACACACACTTGATTAGGTCGGAAATCATAACGCATGAACACTATAATCTAACGCCATAATCGGTCAGCTGAGAATGAGGTAATACTTTTTATTGACTCGAGCCAAGGACCACACATTGACACATTAATTGGCAAAAATACTCAATTATATTGTTTTTTTAATCTGTTTTATTGTATAATTGAGTGAACGTATTGTGATAATTTATGAACATAACTCAAGGTATTAATGATTTTATAATCATTTTCCGACTCGAGGCGACGAAGCTGAATCATTTAATTGTGTTGATCCATTACCATAGCAACCTTTCTTGGCGCGGGTCGCCTCGCGGAATTCCCGGGGTGTTTTGACGTCATTCGCAGTTCTGCTATCGGCAAATATGTGAACCAAACCGATTTAGAGGGAGAATCATGGTTGATCTCTAAAGCTTCTTGTTTTTCTCTAATCTTTATTCGGGGGCACCGGAGAGCTCAGTGGGTTAAACCGCTGACTACAATCCAATGCCAACCGTGGAGGTCGAGGTCCCTGGTTCGAGACCCGATCAGGCCACGGGCGTTATGATTGTGAATTATAATTGTAATCCGTTATAATTGTAATTCTTCGGGGAGTCTGCAGTGCTGCCCAACTGCGTAACAAGGCCGGGCGCTGTGTACTACTGTCTATGGTGGTATGCAGGATAAAGAACCCTTGGGATTTATCGATAAGAGTAGGGGGAAACCCCGGTCCCGGGCCTTCTGTTCTGGCGCCCGTATCACCCGAATGGGTTGGGTGGAGCCGTAAAACCCCAGTCACTCACTCTAATCTTTATTCTGATCTGTGTTCCTTTTGAAACAAGAATCAAAGCGTAGAATATTCCAGCTGAGTCTGAGTATTGGCCACTTTTAGATTTCACCCAAATTAAGAAGTGATTAATCCGTTATGTAACCGAGTATCCAGAATGATCCTCGGCTACATCTTGTGGAACTATGTGCGCCCATGACTATCGTAACTTTTTATTTCACTTTTATTGTTAATGCATGCGCGTGTACTTTTCTTTTATGTCAAGTGCATAGAAACTATATCTTATAATTATTGTACATTTTGCGCACTATTGACACAGCCTCTAATGCTTAGTAGATGAGATGCCATGAGAATAATGCTACATGTATTCTCTATGCTGGCCTGAGCCCCTGATCGAGGATTAACTATGAGAACAACGTCCGTTGAATTCGTTACAGCTTATTTTGCCTAAGTAAACATGCTCTTCGGCGTTTCTTTGATCACCCACGACTGACTTGCTGGTGACTGGACCACCTGCGGAAATTGCCATCGCTTGTTTGAATAGGTCGACGGAAATTGTAATGGGACTAGGGTTGTCGTACGCAGGGATAAAGCAGAGCTGCCTATAATTAGGGGCCCGGTTTGAGCCTTGCCATCGGCTATACAATGTAACCAGTGAGGAGGGAGGGAACTGTTCCTGTGAGCATTGGGCATGGATAAGTGGGCCAGATGAGTAGCAATTTGTTCGTGATGCTTTGTAATACCATTATAATAATACATGTATTGTGAATAATATTAGTGCATAAATTATACATTTATACATGTACATGCGTATATAAAAAGAGAAACCGACTCCGAACTTTATCCAAAATATAACTACGTGTGAATAAGAGCGCGATGTACCGTACGTATGTGGTGCACTTTGTTGCTTACGTGACTGCGTTCATCCAACCGGAAACATAGCCACAAATATGTTGATTCCATTTCCGTCTGCGTCGAAATGTCATTGCTATTTGCCAGTCATTTCTGCCGCCTTTAAACCGCTAAGAGAAAAGCGGACATTTGTGAGCACGCACGAAAGAGAACGTCCATCTTCTGTATTAGGATTTACGACAGCAAGATGATTATTATATATGGTGTTCATGGGGATACATTGACTTCGAACAACATACGTGTAGTACATAAACTATATACATAAGTATGCGCTAACCCACTCTTATAAAATTCCTATTTTACGACAACCGTGCAGTATGTAACATGCAGGCATCAAACGATATAAATTATAGTGAGTGTCAAGCTATCCATTATGTATCCATTATGTATCCATTATGTATCCATTATGTATTGGGGCAGAAAGGTCGCGTTTCCTCAATCGAGGTCTGATTTTGGTCCAAATCATAAATCATCAGATTTCCCATGTTCATCAGATCTTCATGCGTCATTTTCTCAGAAATCTAAAAGTAATAAATATCTGTTTCCGCCTGACAGGTAATCTCTCCTAAATTGAAATTGTGAGTTTCAGAAAAGATGATACATATAGTGTGATCTATACAGCTAACAATGATCTGTAAATATACATAATTTTGTGAGACTAAAATGATAAACGTGCAAATCTAGCCATTTTTGATGAGCATCAAGTGTTACCGGAAGTGCGTGGGTGTCTGTTAAGAGGGGCTGAAGCGATACACTATTGAGTCTCGATCTCGGACGGACCCCCCGCGTGTCGAGATATGGTGATAAGCATGCGTCCGGATCTATTTATTATATTTGACCACTCAAGATGGCGGTAAGATGGGCTAAACATTTTACTGGTGGAGCGTGCGCTGATCGTTATTTCCGTGCATCATAAGACGATTCTCTCCAACACTCTCCAATTAACACGTGTATATACTAGCATACACGTGACGCACTTAATTAATGTGAACAGCTCCCTGCAATTGTAGATGCCAATATCATATAATAATACAAGTGTACACATATACCATGCATAGAACATGTAAACTAATTCTAATATGCATTGTGGTAGTACTTAGGAAACCCAATAAAAGGAACATTGTCCTGTCAGGCCGAAGGATGGATGCGTGTGGTCAGTGATGTGATTACATCGATTACGTCATCGCAGGGAAATAAATGCTGAGTATGGGAAGCGTTTAATTTTACACCACATTCTTCACAGAATGACAATTCAATGCTCAGATTCCATATTGAATCGGATTTGTTATTATTATAATGATGGTCGCAATATTGACGGGTCACTGAAAGGCGCTATGCTTTTTGACAGATGCTCGTAAGTGTGCCTTTTTTTTTTCTATATACATGTATACGAGGGATATACATCGTACATATATATCTTATTATTTTTTCAATAACTCATCACACAATTATACATTTACCAGTACACTAGTATTCAAGCTGAACACCCGCATTGCCCAATTGCTGTGAAAACTAATCGCTTCACTGCTTCATCCCGAGTCGTGATCGCTTCGCTGCATGCTTTCGGCAGCGGTCTACCACAAATCAATCGGTAACTGCTATATAAACTTCAGAAGTACAAGGATTAATGATTGGTTTAGGAACATATATCCGTAAAATCATGATATAATCATAGATGCACACGGTCAAACTCATTGATATTTTCAGAGATGATGCGCAAGAGGTTATAGCACCCGTATATAGCAAAAAGTGCAAAACACGGAAATCTCCGTGTTTGGCGGAGAAGCGTTGGGCACGCAAACACGAAAATCTCCGTGTTTGGCGGTGAATGCGTGCGTTCATATAGAAATTACAGAGCGGTAAAGTCAAGGCTTTTTGAGTAAAATACGTGGCGGTATAGGGGTATCGTCCCGAAAATGCCTTGGCGGTGAATGTGTTAAAGTGTGATGTTATATGTATGCCCCATCATCGGTGACATTTAAATAAATCATATATATTTTCATATGGTATGAGGCCAATTTCACTCTTGTGACTCCTTTAATCCAAGTCTCATCTTCTTATTAATGTTAAACAACGGTGACAAATAAAAATCATTAGAAGCAATTACAAAGAAAAAGGCAAAGCTTTAATTGTAGACACCGCCAATCCTTTGATCGCTTGGATATATATTCTTCTTGTTATCTATTTTAGTTTTCTTTATGTTCGAAAGGTTTTGATTTTTCATTCTATGGATAATGTTTTGAATCTGTGTTTGCCTTTTAATAATATTGCACACGTCATTCGCTCACTGCAATGAAATTTCGTTTCTTCTTATACTCATAAAATTGGATCCTATAGTTGCTGTAAACAGAGTGCGCCGTTTGTGGGAGCATTATACGTATACGGCTGCTGTAAAGTTACCGCTATCCATTATCACGATCATTTCTTGATCAACTTATTTGTCTTTAAACGTGGCAAATTCCACATTTATATTATTTTATAATTATATTATTGGAACTGTGCAGGTTTGCTTTCTTCACATTTTTGGTTACGGAAGTCCATGTAATTTCCATAGAAATTCGGTTCCTTTGTTCGGATTTCTATATGGATTTGGCAAAATTACTTATTACTTATAGCCTGGCGCCGTATCATCCGATCGGATTGGGTGGAGCCGTAAAACCCCATCACTCACTCTATTACTTATAGTAATGAGAATCAAAATACCGAAGATGATTAACGATTTCGGATATCGGATATCCGTCGCTCAGCTATTTCAAACCCACGCATATCTCTGGATAGAACCTAGCTTCCCTTTATCATTAATAAGGCATTCGCAGACTTCCTGTGTCGAGGTGGGTTAACCAGTACATATTAAATATGAAAGGTGACCCTGGACATAATTTCACGCCTGGTCTGAATGCTTTGATGGAAATTTGACATATCGAAGCTCTTGTCCTTGAGGCGTTCGCGGAAACGAAACGGTTTCGGCCATTAGAGCGGACATTCCTCCATAAATGTCAAAAGAAACTACGATTTCCACCACCAATCATTTTGCAGGTACATATTCATTTGCAAAAACATGATTATGACAAATTGTATCAGATGGGCGTAATTGTACTACGAAACAATTTGTATTAGTAATAGCATTGATAGTTTACATAACAAATAGTAAATATTCCAAAAATACGCTTCTCGTTTCACAATCAATTGCTTGGAGAGATTGCCAGAGTGAGAGTGGCTTATAAACATACCCCCTCCTTGACATACATTGTTCCTACGGCAGCACTTAGCGCAACTCTCAGTGACTCAATTCGTAGCTCCGCATGCAGTGTTTGCATTAATTTGTTATCAATATTGTGGCTCACTTCACAATTAGGAATGGGCGAATATTGAATTTGTCCGAATTTCCGAAGCCGAAGGTTCGAGCAGAATATATATTCGTCGAAGCCGAATACGGAGCCAAATTTATACCCACTCCATTCCAGTAATATCTTGGAGTAACCAATGGATTTCAGATAGTTGACCAATCAAGAGTAGCTCGACATGTGATTGGTCAGGTTTTATCACGTGCTACGATGCCCTGCCTTCTTTTAAGCCAATAAGTTTAACGAAATTTACAAAAGTGAGCCACGCGTCACTCCCCAGATAAAGGCATAAGCACCTCAGCAAACTAAATCACGAATAAGGAAGTTGTGCAATTATATGTTTGCTTGATCATTAATTCTAATTCGATCTCTAAAGCTTATCATTTGAAATGATTGCTGACCCCAATGTTTACATTTACTTCACGACTTTACTTGCGAAATTTTGATCTTCTCTTTAGTAGTTTAGTACAGAGATAAGGGAGAAGCGGGAGATTAGAAAACGCTCTAAAAAAGCGTGCTTGTGGGCGGGCTTAACCTCAGACCGTCGCCATTTGCTTTTATGTGGTGTCATTCAACAGACTCCATATTTACCCGACCAGAGCGAAAAAAATGAAAGTGTGCTTGGCGATCCAGCTATTCTCCCACTCTGCTGTTGCTGGAATTTGGACATACATCGAATATAAAGAGCTTCCGCAAGATGCTGAAGGCACTGCCCTCTTTTTGGGGGTCTGTAACTTTTATAAATGAGCTGATTGAGTTAACAGTGATCAATCTTTCTAGATACCCTATTAATGAATTATTTATTTAATGCTTCTTATTGGTTTCAGAAAGTCAATGACCTTTGAGATTTAGTGAGTTCCTCTACTCTTCATGCGCCATCATCTAAAGCTGCACTTCACATCGATCGTCTGTCATCCAACATTGATTATATCAAATCGTTCATCACTTTCATTGAGTCGTGGAATTTCACGAACAGATCGCCCGAGGTCCGCCAGGGATTCGCCATGCTGCCTTTCCACAAAGGCTGGTTTATAGCTATGAACTCTATAATTGGCCTGATGAAGAGATACATGGAGGAAACACCACTTATAAAATTCCTGTGCACTAGAAAACTCAATCAGGACCATGTGGAAACCTTCACTGTCTAACATCAATGCACTTCGTATTCTGGCTATTTTTTTTGCAACATTGGTCTTTTTCTTGTCGTTAATATGCTTAATGTGAAACTCTCGGCTGGAAGAAAGAAGAACGAATTAACCAAGGACAAGAAGTTGGGGTTGTAAAGTTTTATCATTACTTATCCTATTTTCATGTACTTAGTTTTACTGTTAGTGTTCAATGTCTATGTTGGAAATTCCTTTAATAAAGTCATAAAATTTGCGAGCAAGTCTTCCTATCTACTCTAGTACTTTGTAAGTTACTCTACTGCATTGAGTCACTTGTACATACAGCATTGATATAAATACCAAAAATCTATTGAGATTTCAAGTTTCATAATATGTATGTATTGTATAATAAAGAGGCAATGTATTGTATAATAAAGAGGCAAGATCTAATATCAGTATAGTACAGCAGTAGTCATTTAATGGCTGCTACATAAATGTACCAGTATATAATACAATACAAGAAAAAAAAACAAAACCTACCCTATTCATACTGTTCATAACAGCTTAGACCATACACCTTCGCACAATCGCACTACGTTTTCTCATCAATTCATATTTGACAAATGCCGAACTTAACACAATGACACCATAGACAATGGCCACAAAAACAAATGGCGGACCATTCATAACGTTTTAATTAGTCATGACGCAACGAGCATAGGTTTTGTGACGTCATCACACAGAGTTTTCTTATCTGCCTCTATCTCTAATCTGTGGTTTAGTAGATTGCGATCGTGTTATTTCATTTTGCTTTCAAATGGTCCAATTCTCAGAATATAAGCAAATAACATTTGTCTGAGATATTGTTTCAATCAATGAGTGTATTTATATCAACTTAATGTCCCTACAGCGCCCAAGAAAAGTTCTTGTATCGTGAGCGATAATTGGAGATTTTTAGCGATTCAAATTGCGTTATGAATCGGCATAACGGATATAAAAAGGGGATTTTTTTTTTGTGGGATACGATTTTAATATGACTGGATCGCTCAAAGCAGTTATGGTGCGCATATACCCCCGGTCAATAAGCCTCGTTCTGAATACAAATGACGTCACACCCCCTGGTTCCGCGTCGTAGTGTGAAACGGACCCATTATCGCTCTCTTGGCTGTGTCAACGTGGTGAAAAGTTTGTCGTTCGGGATTGTGGCAACTGATAGAGTGCAGATGCGAATCATAATTTTCCCAGGTGTACAGGTCGTTCAAACGCAGGTCTCATTGCATGTATTAATAATACTGATCATTTTATTCATGCCATCATTGACATACATGTTTTTCAAAAACTAATAATGACATATAAAGGGGGAAAAAGCACAAATTATTATTATTATTATTATTATTATTCAGCTGAACTGCCTCTCACGACACGTCATTGACTCAGTCACAGACTGATTGAGAATAGCACAGATAAACCGGGCGAGGTCTGCGGTTTCGGGCGCAATTTGGAACCAGGCTCTACCTTATAGACCACGGAGCCGCCGTCGATATGTACTAGCCGCCGCCGATTGGACGTTTAGCCAGCCGCCGCCGATTGGTGCCGTCGGCAGCCGCTATCAGGCGACACTGTCATCAGCGCTCTCAGCCGATTGAATCCAAATATTTTACATTCAGTATTACAAGTACAAGAAGTTATCATTTTGTACAAGTCTTTATTTTGTTTATACATACTTACTATCTGAGGTATCCGTGGAAGTAGATTTTATTCAGTTTGCTTTATTCAAATTAATTTAATGATTTATACCATACTGTACACAGAACATGATACTGTATGTATGCCCATACATATACTGGGGTTGTCTCAAAATATATCGGACTGACATAGGATGCGCAGTTTGCGTACTAGGGTTAATGTAAAACATTCCCTCGTGAGTGGATCAATTGTTGCTAGCTACATGTATATTTCTGATAGATCTATTTACCTAGTATTAATCCTACCTTTTTTTATTGATTGTACTATTATAACAGCACTGCCGAACCCTAATACAATTTGTATTGGCTTTTCATGCCATTTGGTTCAAAACACTGCTTGTCTACATGCAATGCTTTCGTCGGTCTCAAAAATTAGTGAAATTTGATTATTTTGTTTGCAATTAGTTAAGCTATTGATTTCTCCTTTACTCCACATTTTAAACCTCTCATTTTTAGAAGGAACCATGTCTTCCAAAATAAAAATGACACGAGTTGTACCATTGTTCTAGAAAGGTTCCCCGAAAGAAATTTGTATGTGGTCTACGTACATAAATAACACGTTTAGTGCTTACTCTCAAAAACTGTTGCTGGTTCAATATCACAGATAATCACAGAAAGCGACTCAGCCACACATTTGAACTTCATTTGTTTCTTCCTTCTTCATGTTCCATATCAAAGAAGGAATTCGTGATTAATTCCAATCATGTAAATGAATCGGGCGAGACCAATGACGTTTCGCTGTAGTATGTTAGCTACATGAGCATATACTTTATTCTCATTAAGAAGTGTCAATAAGTTCCAAATATACGTATAATTAAAGTATTTTTCAATCTTATAGACTCGTTTATTTTGAACCCGACCTGGATATCGCATGAGGAGCCTGTACAATTCCGATTGAATAACGAGAAAAAGAGTCCCAAGAAGAAGAATAAAGTTTTGCTAGGTGAACTAGAAAGATTGAAAGGTATAGTGAAGGTATACCGGTACGTCTAACACTCAACATCGTCTTACGTCCGGAATTTCTCCGTATTACGGAATTTGTCAGTATTACAAGCTGAAGTTTATTTTACTTTGAAGTTGAATTATTATCAGTCGCATCAATTTGTTTATGGGAGATGGTTTGTTTTCGGCACACTATAATTTCTTATTTTCACTTTGACATCACTTTATATTCAAGCCTTCCTTGTTACTATCCTTCAGAGTTTTGTTTTGTACAGATCCTGTTATTATTATCAGGCTGTTCCTCACAACATTGTGTAGGTAAGCGTAATCAATATATGCTGGCTGATTGTAAATGAAGAAATAATTAAATTAAGGTCTTCACATTTACCCCCCCCCCCCGAAAAAAAACCCAAAAAACAAACAAAAAACAAAACATTGAGAGGGTGGGACCATAAATACACCCTGTGCATGAATTGTCTTTTATCATTATCATTTTTTAATTCAAGAAATTGAACCAGCAAACTCTGCAACACTCAATGATAAATTACATAGGGGATCAGCAAATGTACAGCAAATGCAGCCTCATATTTGGTGTGTGTGAGATTTCTTCTTTTCAGCAGCTGTAAAACATTTTGCAACGTGCAAAATATTATTCATAAAGGGATATGGATTATAGACAACAATGAACAATATTTGCTAATTAATAAAATACACAACTTATTTTATTTAAGCTTTGATATTCCCGGACTTCACCAATTTCGACCAATTGACCAATTGATTGAATTGACCAATTTCGACCAATCAGAGCACAGCATTTGCGTTTCTCCCGGCCCGAATTCTTATCGCTTAAATTTGCAGCATCGTTTAAATGTTTTAGTATTTAATAGTACTAAATTTGTTACCACATCCGTAAACTCATCGGGATATTTCATGAGCTGAACAAATGTGAGTGAATTTTATGTTTGAGAGTCATAAAATTATCTCGGAACTACTGAAACCTTAAGAGAAGGGGCGCCAGTCATGTTTCTTTGACAAAATAATTAATTGAACCAGTCACTGCAATACAAGCGAACTCTTTTATTCTATCGATGAGACCATATTAGAGAATGACCACGCTTAAAAAATTGCCAAAAACAAATTTTATTACAATTTGATGCGACTCTTGGACCCGTAAACACATTTTGTAACAAATTTGGTTGGTTGTGGGTTTCTCGTGTTCCACGGGTCGTTGAAGGGGCTTCTTTCATGAGTGGTCAATCAAAGAAGTGAGCCGATTAACTGTACATGTCGTCTCACAAATGCACAACATAACTATTAATGTCGACACAAAGGGGTTGATTGCGTTACAACATTGCGTTTCTCAATTGTTTTGGCCCTAAAACGTGCAAGGTGTGAAAACATTAATTAAAGGACATAATAATCTGTGTGTCCGATTGGCCTATCTTGATGGGCATGCTTAAGCATGTTTTATGTTTCATGTTTTATGTTTAACATGGCTTAAATTCACTGTGATGAAACGCATGAACGCTTTCATTAAACATTCATTCATTGCTTCTATATAATTTAATTAGAATAAAAATTTGAAAAAAAAAAAAAAAACCTTTCACAGGCCAATCATATTATTCCCCTCCCCTTGATCAACATAGAAAAATCAGCCTGTTGTTTTGATTTTTGTAGTTGAACTATACGCCCCATACACCCCTATACACCCCATAGTGACCCCATAGGGATCGATGGTGAGGCGATTGATGGATGGTGAGGCGAATTTGTTAATCCGACTCCCTCATTATTCCGACCCAAATAACTGGGAGCAAACCTGATCGGATTAATGTTAGTCGACTGTATAATGAAAACCCCGGGTATATATTTTGTTCTGTTACTTTCTATATGCTATAATCCTGAAGACTCTTCATTATATCCGAATGATGGCTTTATT
>KB292507.1:209102-229868 GCA_000328365.1 Capitella teleta
GTATTTAATAGTACTAAATTCGTTACCACATCCGTAAACTCATTATCATAACGTAAAATGGATTCGTGCATAAAATTAATGATACAATTAAATGATACGTTTGGCGAGATATGTTGACCATGTTGTGTATCATTGCTAGGATTCCATTCCTGTGATATTTATGATGTTACATAACCATGTAAGGTAGAGTCAGGTACCAATTTGTATCTGATACCATAAACGCACATAACATGGATCAGCACAGAAAATATATGAAGCCATTGTGAGCTATGGAACTGCGCATGAATATTCATTATCAAGTCAAATGATCATCATATCAGTATATCATCACACCACAATATTTAACACAATATATTTTATTTTATTTAACACCACAATATTAGCATACCACCACATGACTCATGGTTGTAGACCTCTCCTGACGGTAACCACGTAATTTGCCAAATACTGATGGTTTGATGCCAACCAATCAATCAATGCATGAAAATAATTGTTCTCAGTCGCCAGACAGGAGCAATCTAACTTTGGACCCCAAGTATCGATTGTGGGGTCACGCAGGCGGTCGCAAATGAGCGGAGGAAAATGAGTTCGTGACTGGCAACGGTATAGCTGAGCATTAGACATTGTACTCATCACCAAGAATTGCAAGCCCTCAAGTCTGATCTGACTTGTTGCTCGTACTCTTCATCACACGAGAGAAAAAGGCAAAATGGGAAAATGGGCGCCAGTCATGTTTCTTTGACAAAATAATGAATTGAACCAGTCACTGCAATACAAGCGAACTTCTTTATTCTATCGATGAAACCATAATATTATTGGAGAATGGCTGCGCTTAAAAAATTACCAAAAACAAATTTTATTACAATTTGATGCGACTCTTGGACCCGTAAACACATTTTGTAACAAATTTTGTTGGTTGTGGGTTTCTCGTGTTCCACGGGTCGTCGAAGGGGCTTCTTTCATGAGTGGTCAATCAAAGAAGTAAGCCGATTAACTGTCGTCTCACAAAATATGCACAACAGAACAATTAATGTCGACACAAAGGGGTTGACTCGGCGCTGATTGCGTAACAACATGATGCGAGCGTTTCTCAATTGTTTTGGCCCTAAAACGTGCAAGGTGTGAAAACATTAATTAAAGGACATCATACTCTGTGCGTCCGATTGGCTGATCTTGATGGGCATGCTTAAGCATGTTTCATGTTTCATCACAGTTTAAGTCATGCTTAACATGGCTTAAACTCACTGTGATGAAACGCATGAACGCTTCCATTAAACATTCATTCATTGCTTCTATATAATTTAATTATAATAAAAATTTGTAAAACAAAAAAACCAAAAAAACCCTTCACATGCTAATCATATTATTCCCCTCCCCTTGATCAACATAGAAAAATCAGCCTGTATGTTATTGTTTTGATTTTTGTGATTGAACTATACACCCCATACACCCCTATACACCCCATAGTGACCCCATAGGGACCGATGGTGAGGCGAATTTGTTAATCCGACTCCCTCATTATTCCGACCCAAATAACTGGGAGCAAACCTGATCGGATTAATGTGGGTCGACTGTATAATGAAGACCCGGGTATATATTTTGTTCTGTTAATTTTTATATGCTATAATCCTGAAGACTCTTCATTATATCCGAATGATGGCTTTATTATAGAATAGATAAATTAAGGCTCCATCCATTTTAGTTTGATTCTATGGCTACACCATTATCATCATACATTTAATCAGTCGTAGTACATGCACATGACTTTTGTTTCCATCTCAGCTTCCAACCCTTCCAACTTATCCACGTCATTCTACGAGTCCTTTTACATAAGATAAGAGAGTCTCTTGGGCTTTTCCTTGAAATGGACAGAATTAATACAACTTAATGTCAAGGCCATCATACATGCACTTACTTAATTGCATACCTACATGCAACATAAGAACAAAATAATTGTACTAGAACATCCTGGTCCTCCATTAGTAACACTAAAATACTATCGAGACACGATTTCTGAGAGTAAAACTGAACCGGGACATGTAGGCACAATGCAGTTTTTAAGAAGTTTTCAATAAAAACTGGTCTTATATTTATGTTCTAACCAAAGAAACAATACTAATCCTTTTACACAAATATCAAGCCATTGAACAAGGCAGATGAATGGCCCAGAGAGAGAGAAAAAAAAAAAAAAAAAAAAAAGAAAGAAAGAAGAAGATAGAGTTAATGTCGAGAAATCCGGGATGGAATCCACATCATTTCAATATGCCCTATAACTACTATACGTACAACATGTGTTGGTAGAGCAAGACGAATGGGGAGTACACAGCCTGGAGAAATGCAGTGTGTTTCTAGTGTGTTTGTTAGCAGATAATTATCCGAATATATATATATCATACCAAATGTCGGATGTGCGTTATCGATTAACTGGATTATATGGGGGATGCAGGTCATATGTTTCTTCATGGTGAGGCTAATCACGGTCAACATGTACCTTCTCGATTAATGGCGAGTGCTACCTTGTAATGGCTGTATTATTTCTTTTCAGAGGATTCATGTTTTCCTTTTATTATTTCTCATCCATATTTATGATATCTTATCGTACGTTTAATTCCTTCAAACGGGCCGCGATGCTGCAGTGGTATGTCATGGGTTGGAATCCGATGTGGCAACTTGCCTGTGTCGAATTTCGCGGCCTGAACACCCTCATGTTCACCACAGCATGACACATTGCACAGCATGACACATTTTTGTATATCTGTTGGGTGATAAATTTGATATACAATTTAATCATAAACTTTGTTATTCAATGAAACCATGCTGCAGAAAAAAAAAAAAAAAAAAAAAAAACCTCAATCAATCAGGCATTAGACAAATGAAATTTATCATGATTTGAATTTCGTGAAATGACATGAAGAGTGACGATTGAGATTTCATTTGCAGAAGTTCTATTAATAATTTAGAATGAACAAAAGTGGAATGATCAATTTTAGAGAGTCACATCAAATTACGTAATGTTTTAAAGTGATGTGAGTTATTTTCAGAAATATTTTTATTGACATAATATTGAGATAAAGATTGGAGATTTGACGCAACTATTGAAGTGCTAGGGGTTTCGATCATTCACGAGTAAACGACACGTAGAGACCAAACTGTTCTAACTCTTAATTAACTTGAGGTAAAAAGAAGAAAAATGTAATAATAATTATGATCTTAGATCAATAACATTTAACACATTTGGTAGAAATATTGATCTTGTTCTTGAATTAAGGCCTAAAATGTTCTCACCGCCTTTCTCCAACAAACACAAAAATTTTCTAAACTATGTACATCGAGTTTCCATAGTAAGAGGTGCAATAAGATTTAAGCAGAAAACATAAAGTGTCGAAATTTGAAAAAGAATAATTACAAACTAGCATATTGACTAGAGCATTTAGATACTGCATTGCTTTTTGGTGCGGTCGCCAACCTATGATATCACTTCGGACACACTTCTTCGACTCGTGATTGGACAGACCAACTTCCTTCCTCCAATCAGAATCGTCAGATTTATGTCAATACGCCTGCGCACAGGTTAGCCATTATGGTATACCAAACGCGGATCTTCTTCTTCTATGTGCATTGCTTATGAGCGTTGGCGATCATGGCTCGTTACCGCACCCTGTCTCCCACAATATGCAGTATATTGATGGGCTCTCTGCTGATCTGCAAATCATTTAATCACACGTTATGACTATTGGCATCAGAAATGAAGATATATTTACCCTTTTCAAACCAAAATCTACTTCTATTGGTGACGTTTTTCTGTTTTACGAGTCGGGAATGGGAATTGATTCATGTTATTACAGAATTTCTTATGTTACAGTTATCTCAATATATTTCAGTTGTTATGCAAATTGTTGCATTGACATTTACACTGGATACTCCTATCATATACATCTTACTAAATCCGGAGTTTTAATTAATTAGCTCCAATTTCAAGATCTTGATGGTAACTAACGAATTGCATAAATTATTGATTATTTAATTGTTACTTTTTTTTTCTTTTTTTCTTTCTTTTTTTTTTCAGTAGAGTAAACCGTGTGCTGTCGATTGATTTATAAATAATAAATTTATTGAAATTTAATAAATTTATGTCACATTATTTAATTATTTAAATATTTACAATTTTGCAGATTTCAGCTATTTGACTTTTTCAAACATTATCAACATTTGTTGTGTACTAATAACGTTTTTGTTCGTACTTGACAAAAGTCGAATAACTCTGCAATTATACGTGATATTGATTTGATTGATTGTCACAACATACTCATGTTGGTTGCGTCTCTATACATTGTAAATTTTTAAGCTCTCGCTCTTTGGGGTAAAAAGATATGGCCGTGTTAATAGAATTTTTCGGTAATTTTTTCAGCCAGGTTCAGGGAAAAGCAAGTTGTGCTAGATGAAGGGCCTAAATACACCAGGACAACATTCCCTATTGTCACCAACGATACAAGGTCACATCTCAGAAGAAGTTCAACAGGGAAACACCAACATCAGATGACATTAACCTCAAACAGAAACAATCTTCAAAAATTCGATAAATTTTGTGCTCCTATAAAAACTTTTAATATTCTTCCCCAAGAATATTCCCAGATACCCCCAACTTAGACACCTTCAAAAAGAACTCATACATGCATTTTTCAACCACCAACATGACTGATGTGATCCAAAAAATTAAAAAAATATATATACTTTTTAATTAAGTGGAGACTGGCTGTGTACTACTGTCTATGGTGGTATGCAAGATAAAGAACCCTTCGGATTTATTGATAAGAGTAAGGGGAAACCCCGGTCCCAGGCTTTCTGTTCTGGCGCCCGTACCATCCGATTGGTTTGGGTGGAGCCGTAAAACCCCAATCACACTCACAATCACATCCTTTGTTAGGATCCTTGTCGTTAGATTTCAGAGTGACAGAACCATTGACATTTCATATAAAGTTGGATTAAGAACATATCATGGCATCGTCATCGACTTCATCTTCATCAAGCTCTGGTCTTGTTTGTTTGTTTGTTTGTTTTTTTTTCCTATATATGATCAACCTGTTTGGTAAAATCACTCCCTCTACCTCATAAATCACTATTTTCACAATATATACGTCATACCACCTATCATTAGTACTGCAATTGTAATTTTCCTACTATATGATGTTTAACTATATGTGTCCTTCGATCTTACATTCATTTATATTCATAAAATGCTTTCACTTAACGCCAACATTTTAGTTCAAATACTTGTTTCATATTAAATTTATTTGCATACTTCCCAATAAAAGAACCCAAATGTAGAAGAGCACGATCAGTATATGGAATGGCGCGTTATTAAAGACAAGGTTTTGTAAACGGTAGTTTTTTTCTAAAAGGATGTTTAAGACTATAACATTGCTTTTGGTGCTATTAAAGAGCTAGAGCATGAAATTCTTTGGCGAACCGCTCGCAAATGTAGAGTAGAGATTGAGCTGATTTGAGAGTCGGAGTGATCACAATATGCATTTTGACATTCGCGTTCCCTCGAGGTTGGGGTGCTCACTGCGACCTTTGATCTACAGTCATCGCTGTGGGCTACTTTTCCCCACATTTGCATACATCAACCTTTTATGGTCATTTTTCCATTTTTTTTCCGTCAATATATAGCTTCTTGGCCTTTTCAATACAACTCAGCATCAAGAATGACTTGTTTTTCCTTAATTGTGAATGTATTGAACTACTAGTAGCTTCGGGACGCATCACTCTGATCATCAGAATCCAGTACATGTATATGGATAACACAAAACAGAGTTTAAGGCAATGGGGAGCGCATAATGACAATTTTCACGAGGAAAATAAGTTCATGCGATCTTTGCAGCCATTACATGATTATAATCATGAATATTCATTGAATTAAATTAGCCAATCAGCGTGCGGCGGTATGCCCTTTGTTATGTTCGGCCAAGCTTTATAGACAGAGCGCCGTCGATTACAAATTATCAGCTGAAGCAAACACACTTTAATTATGACAGTGTGGGGCTAGTAAATATGCAGCCGTCCACAACACTATCCTACACTTCGTGTCTTCATCACATTGCGTGCAATTTTTCTGTCTTTAATAGACATTGATTGGTTTTAGAAAGAGAGGTTGGGGTAGAAAATTTCATCTCCAAGCTGTTACATACTAAGTATTCAATTTCTAATTACCATGACAGGATCCAGAAAGGATCCAGTTACCACGATCCGCATGATCTCTTTGCGTAATTTTCCGCCTCATTGCATTTATCTTTGAAAATCCCTGCTCCTTGTGCATATTTTTTAGACCGACCAGTAAAACTTATTCATTCGTTGGTTTGTGTCGAAGAAAACCCCCCAAAAAACCTTTTGTTTGATTACACTTCACGCACCTCCTTTTTACTGTTTTTACAAACATATGCAGACCGAGGTTGACTCGCGTGTCACTTTAAATACTTCATCTGTGCGTGTCACCGCTCATATTTATTTGAGCACTTACTGAAATCAGCTTTTCCGTCTTTGTCTTTTCATTGCATAATCGACTTAATTCAATTTCTCTTTACGCATGGTGTCGAATAAATTTGCCCCAGTCAGGGTGGCAAGCGCTTCTTTATTCACGAGTTTGGTTAAGCGCAAATTATTTAGTTGTCATTCTGGATATGTTTAATCGAAAAACAAAGTCTAAGGGTAAAACATATGCTGGTGTTTTTGATGAAAGATTGTGTGAATGTCAGAAATATTTAACAAGTCTGTCAAAATAGTGAAAGTTCATTATCATAAAAGTAAGAATTCGAAAACCCTATTTCATTGAACACCTTCCTTCTTTGGGGTAGTTTGCGGTGCATTCAAGTTCGAGTCATCATGATTTCACTGTACCAATATGCGAGCAGCCATTCTTCAATCATATTTTTGCGATGACAGAGAAGCGTTGGGCGTTCCAGTGTGCCCACCAACGGATATCATGTCAGCCCAATGGGTGGTTGGTTGGTTTTTCGAGGCACAGTTGCTCACTTTCGGTCAAGCATGTATCGCAGACCTTATGATACAAATGCCGAATCGTTTTTGACCAACTCAGCATCGAACCAGTGTTTATAGGTTTCAACATGTAAAGGCGACGCAAAGCTCCATTTAATTGAAGGCCAAGGCACCTTTCGGTTCGCACTTCACAGCCGTTTGAATATGACATAATAAGTTACATGTACACACTGTAAACAAAGTGGAACGTGATCGGACAAATTACTGTCATCGGCAAGTAACCAAGTCACGCATCTCACTAACAACAGTAAAACGATCTATGATAGATCTCTCATTGTTAGCTTGCTTTCATACATGAAAACAACATTAAAACATTTAACACATTCACCGCCAAAGCATTTTCGGGCCGATATCCCTTCACCGCCACGCATTTTACTCAAAAAGCCTCGATTTCACCGCTCTCTTTTTTATATGTGAACGCACGCATAGCTAAATATTTTACATATTAGGATAGGTCGTTTTCTTGTGAATCCAACGATATAAGATTCAACATCATACATACAACTAAATGTAGTGAAATACAGCTCTGAACAACACATACTTTGGTGAAAACCACGCCCTCGAAAGCAAAAAGCTGAGAAAATCGCGTTTTGTCTCAGCTACCAGTATGACCAACATTGTGATTACAGAGGTTACGTTGTGTTGGCATAACTATTACCGCACGATAACGACCCCGGTGATAACATCAAAGGATGAGAATAACAGTTATAAAATCGGGAGTTTGAGTCGGTCACTAACTTCAGTAACTTGGCTTTCAGTCGCTCGCTTTCTCAAATCCTTTTTGCGTCACAAACGCGCACTGTTAGAGAGATGCCTTGAAAACACGGCTTCGATGTGTAGCATAAGTATGTCGAATTAGGAAAAGTCAGTTGGAATAACTTGATAATTTATTGATCCGTGTCATTACGCATCTCGCCAGACACTCATCGCTGTTGGAAGGGAAGAAGGCCGCCAAGCCAGCGTGGGCGGCATAGCTTGAAAACTTCAAAGAAAACTTTAAAGAAATGCATATTCGGGAAACCTTTATGTTTACAGTTATATTGATGACAACCAATAGAAACAGGCGCCGGTCACCCTTCCTCACTAATTGGCTGGTTTTCAAGAACGACCCCATGAGAAACAATTATTTTGATCTCAAATCTGTTGCGTTCCGCGTTTTTATATTGAATGAATCTTACATAATTATAGTGATATAAATTATAATCAAATGTTATATTATTGGCCTTGTACGCGCTATATGCATTTACGGAAAACATTCATAGAGTTATTTGACTCATTTCCAAATGAACATTAGAAGTTGCTCTATCAACTCTGAAGCATATATGTGTAAATATATGTGTAAAAATGTATTGCACAAGGCTGACCGTACAAGAAACTGATTGGTTGTAACTGTAAAATTGTTGACTACTGAAGTAAATGAAATTTATTTGGTTGGGTAAAAACCAAGTAATACTTTTTATAAAATCACACATTTGGGTACAAGGCGAATGAGCAGTGTTCTCTGGGTTTTATGTGTATTTGGTGCAGGTAAAGTCGGCGTCGCTTGCAAAACAAAGGACTGAGACGATTTAATTGGTGTTCTTTCAACACCAATTAAATCGTGATTTAATTGATTTCAATGATATTTACGGTTCAGTGACTTCAAAACAAGATAAGAAGAATACAAACGTAAAGTTTATCAACAACGAAACGTTGAAAGGGCGTGTGACCTGTCGGAAAGAGCACTAAAGAGGGGGTGCAGGTGTTGCCTAAATGAAGCGTCGTTCACGGTTGAACGGTTTTAGTGTCAACAGTCCTAAAGTTGGTGGGACTAGCATTGGCAACTCATTAAATATCCAGGGAGCGTCCGATTTGGGAACTTGTCATGATATGCCCTTATCAGGGATAGTTGTACTACATGTACTAGTTGCTTTACCATTTTCTTGTTTCCATGTGCGTTATTACGCCCTAATTTTAGATGCGTCTCTACCATGCACGAACTCTTTTAGTCTCGTGGTCTCTTGCTTCATTTATGCGAGCGATTGTTTGCTAGTCGGTCGATTTTGCGCGAATGGTGACTGCTGCAGGCGATATAACTTTATCACACCCTGTCAGTTAATGTTTGATGGCATTTTATTTTGTCACGAAAGGTTGAATCTTGTGATCACTAGGGATTGAAAACCCTGTTTGCGTCCATTTCACGTTTGTACATTTTATATTATGTTCCAGGTCCAGCACCATGCGTGCATAGGTTTGTGTTTTGTATAATTTCGGTTGGTATTTGGTTTTGTTGGCATTGCATTGCATTGCATTGCATTTTTTTTTTTTTTTTTTTTTTTTTTTTTGCTTTTTAACACGTGTCTCGGAGTGACCCACACGTGGTACCCGTGGCTCTTCCCCACGAGGTTTGGTTTTCTGTGCATATTATTTGCTTTTTTTTTCACGCATGTCAGTCGTGTTTTGTTATTGTCGGCATCTCTTTGCCCTGTACAATGTACCATGTGTCTCGGTTTTACCATAGAATTACTGTTAATTCGTTTATGGTTTTACCAACACATCGGCACCCGTGGCTGTTCCCCACGAGGTTAGGTGGTTTTAGCCTTTGACGTGCATGCGCTCACCGCTTTGGTAATGTCATTGACGCGTGTCGGTGCTAGCCGATACGCCGCTTTGGCGATGCTTCTTGCATCTCTGCGGAGGATGCGTGCAGTTATTTTCCAAAGGTTTGGGGCATCGGTTTGTAGACAATCCACCGGCTTCACTACTTACCGATGATGATTGTGCTCGAGTAGTCATTCAATGTGGATTTTTTTTTCTGTTCAGCCCAACCTTATGCGGTGAAAACTGCTAAGATCACACTGATCGCTTCCAGCAGCGTTTTTGCAATGTTTGGCCCTTGGCCTTATTTGTACATGTACTGTTTTTTCCGCCAATAAATAGCTTCTCGGCCTCTTCAATACAACTCGACAACAGTAATGACTTCTGTTTGTTTTTCCGTAATGGTGAATGTATTCAACTAGCTTTGGGACGCATGTTGATCATCAGAATCCAGTACATGTATATGGATAACACGAATCAGAGTTTAAGGCGATGGGGAGCATAAAATATATATTAATCCTGAGCAAAAGGCAATTGATCTATTCTGATGTATTGAACATATACGATCGAATGGTTTATAACACGTCGTCGCTTGTTCGGTTTGATAGGTCATTCACTTGTCACCATACACATTCAATCAGCTGTCGAGATTACAGGTATACTCGGTTTATCCATACACATCACAGGTTCAAGGTGGAAGCAAACGTTTGTGCAGATCCGATACCATATTGGTCCATGAATGGAAGTATGCAATGGGATTCATTTGTTTAGTGTCAATCTGCAGCTAGATACATGAGGCAATCCTTTTTTGAAGTGGATGTTATGTATTAAAAAATAACGACACATTTAGAAACCAATTCTTTGCATATGTTTACTTCTTTGTCACCTCTCTATTTGGCCAGATATTTTACTTTTTAGTGTGTTTCTGATTGAGTGCCTTGAACACAGGTTTATTCAATGAGTTAGAGATTAAAAATTCACCTGTGGGCTTAAAGGGATGGGGAAGTAAATTTTAAGGGATGTTCTATTGACTCATAGCACCAATTGATAGCATTCCGTGCCAAGATCACCATGCCTGGATGCAAGCGTAAGGAAATAATGCATTCCGAATATCGGGGTTAGCATTGCGCCTATGGGAGAATGGCCTCCATTGCGAAGTATAGGAGGCAAACGTCAGCTGATGGCTTGCCGTGATTGGTCCCGTTCCCCTCATGAAGCTATCGATTTCAGCCAATCAGAGCAGATCATCTTCGCCATAAAAGGACATCTTTGTTGTTAACGAAACGAAAGCGCATGCGAGAAAATCGCTTGTTAAAATAAGAAAAAAAAGCGAAAAATATTTTTTGTTTGCGCCTGACTGGTGGCAAAATGATTATTCTATCTATTCCCGAAAAGAAAATAAAAAAATATCCAGGGGTTTAGTCGCAGGACACGCTGATATGACGAGGCCCATTGTAAAAGATGGGGAACTCGGTGTTTGATCACAGCTCATGACGTCACGCCTAATTTGCAATATATCTCCCGCGAAATCGTTAGGGATGATATTCCTTGTGTGAGCCAGGCATAGGAATCATTTTTGGTGCATCAAATAACGACTCAAAGTCCATTTTTAACCAGTTCTCCCTCCCTTTAAGAGTTTAAGAGGCAAGACACTTTGGGCGGCTGAGCAGAAACTTGGGACCTATAAACGCTATCATAGATAGTAGCACACAGCTCCTTATTTGCTATACAGTTGGGCAGCACTGCAGAATTACCGGGATATTATAATGAACTGTAATTCACAATCACAACCCCCTATGGGCCAACCGGACCTCGAACTCCCGACTTCGACTATAACCGAGGCGACATAGAATTGAATAGTCAATAGTAGTCGTACAGTCAAACCCCCTTAGCTACTCAGCATCCCTGTAAGCTTAAGAGTGGTAGTGACTGATTGTTGTTACTTTTACGTGACGAGACTTTTATAGCATGCATGGATATGCCGAATAATAACCACGGAATAATAACCAAGGAAAATTATTAGTACGCAAGGCGACTTTCCTAATTTTCAGTATAGCAAAGTAATTAAGCCTATTCATTGGGTCACATATAGCTAGCTATATGCGTTATGCATGTTGACAATGAACACCCACACCACATTAATTATGAGGTAAACGATTACGATGCTTGCAAATATACAATTTTATTCAAGTGGTCTGGTTTGAAAAAAAATCAGGCAAGGTGTTAAGGCATTTTAACCGTGAAGAATCACCGAGTTTTGGGAATGTTTGCCTCGAAAACCGGTGTTGAACTTGAGCAGCGAACGAATCTCTCGGCGGTAATATGCGCCGGTCAGACAGTACAGGAAGAAATTCACACAGTAGTTAAGGTAGAAGATGGTCCGAGTCACAAACAGGTGATTGCGAAAGCGGTCAAATTGAATCGGAGACATCATATCGGGATGGAGGGTGTTCCAGAATTGCTGACACCATGTTATCAAGTAGGGAATCGTCAGGGCGACAAAACACGATGAGATGGACAGAAATATGATAGTGAATTCCAGTCGGATCCTGTTCTCTTTGAACACCAAGCGCGACTCTTTTTGTTGCCTGTGCGAAGCCACTAAACGACGTAGGATCGGAGTACTGAAGGCCGATATAATGGCGGACGGCACGGCTGTCAGCAGAAGTCCATACACCGAATCGAGTACAAAGTTCAAGCGTGCAAAACGAGGATTGCTCACGCAATGTCGCTCCTGGCCGTACGTATTGAGCTGTTTAGGAGCATAACTCCCACTTAGAAAGGGTTTGTACAGGCACACGAGGCAGGAAATAACGCACACTGCAATTGTTATGCGACGGGCGTATCGCTTGGAACACACTTTCTTGCGATGTTGCTGGTGACAAATCGCGACATATCTTTCCCCTGTGAACGCCACGATCAACCACACGGAAGAAAAACGAGTCGTATACGACAGGTAGAGAAATATGTGACACATGCCCTCCAGACTGATGGCACGGATACGGTGCCCACCTGGCCATGCAGGTAAGCCTTTGTCTAGCCAATCTATGAACACATAGCTGAGCAAAACAAGCATATCAGAGGCGGATAACATTGCCAGATAATAACTAGAAGAAAGGCGTCGCATGACCCGAGATGTGAACACTTTGAGTGAGATGGCGTTGCCGATCAATCCTACCATGATGATCACCGGGGTTGTGAAGCTGTAGAAATCCCTACCCATGCTGCTCATCTGCCCGTCGTGATGGCCCGGCTCATCAGAAGGAAGCTCTCCACTCGCCTCATCCTTCATCGACATGTTTTGTTGACCACATATGGTATCACGAATCGCCTCATTCCAAACGGTGTTATTGGAACCGAGGGTTTCCTTCATAAGTTGATATAAATCCAGATCTGGGCTGCAGTTCAAGCTCAACATGGCTAAGCCTGAAAAGAACAAAGACAGCATTGAATGAACCACGTACAAAGCGAGTGATTTGTTTGCTTGGTTGAGTTTCCCTCAAGGAACACTTGTTGCATGCGGTGCTTTTGCAAGGTGATGGATTGCGGGCCGTATGAGGGGCATTGGGGCCCGTAGCAGGCCGGTAAAGAGGCCTGATTTAGCGCCCCCTGTGTTGGACCCTAGAGGAATCAATGAAGCAGATTTCGAATCGTAGACTCGGCTGACTTGCATTACGCGCAGCCATAAAAAGCGCGAGGGCCCAGCGCCGATGCTGATCAAGGGTTTTGTGGGTTTTCATTTCCGTTCGCTGCACAAATGGCCGAAGACTAGAATGTTGATGCGATGAGCAACGAGAGAGTCGGTCAAGTGCCAAGTCATGCGAATGAGAATCGCCTTTTACTCAGTTTGAGATATCACTGGGCATAAAGCATGGGCTTGCGAAGACATTTTGAAAGATAGGAAAGTCTGAGAAAGAACACACGAAAGAAACGAGCTCTGCACCAATAAAAAGTCGGACAGAAAACCATAAACGGAGATGGTATTGCTGAGAAATGCAGGACGAACGCTGTGACATAGTGCGGGTAAAAAATTGATGTGGAGGAAAAGAGGGATTGCCAAGATTCTGATTGGCTGTGGTGAACATTTCCCTAACAAATATAGTTTCCTTCCGCGGAGAATATAATGACACATGATCAAACAAGCGTTATTCCCCAGCTTGTTATACACCCAACACGAGAGCAAAAAAGTTAAAACGAAAAAAGTTAAAACGAAATATCAAATAATGTAGACTGCATTTATGCCACAACGATTTCATCCAAGATTTGCGCTGTGTAAGTATCATTAATTTGAGTAATGTCCCCGTTACGATCAGATTCTGTAAGTTTTTATATCATTGCTTCCATCCTTACCTGTTGATAATATAAAACTCCGTTCAAGATCCGTCCACTTCACCGAAATCGACGAAATTGAATGGACGCCGTCGACCGCGCAGCACTGAATCCAGTCACTCGGCTGCCAATGCACACTCTGCTGAAATGAATCCACGCGGCCACTCTTTATAAATGCCTGATGCTGCTGCTGCTGCTGCTGCTGCTGCAAGTGCTGCTTTTGGTTCGGAGATGGGCATGGCTTGTAAGGAGCGCTGATTACGTCTTGTAGAATTGGGTCAGCTACCTAGATCACTGCACTAATCAGAGAGTTTGCATGCCGATATCAGATTTTCTTTCATGATTTCTCACTCGTTGTCGTCGAGGGATTCACATCTGAGCATGCTGCAGCTTGAATCGTTCAAGTGTTTCAGTGCTGTGCTAGTTCAAAGCTTTGAATATAGAAGAGCTACTTTGTAATTGTACTTGAAATTAGAATGCACACTTTAGAGAGTAACGATTTCAGGTCGTTATATAATGATAAAATCTCTTGCATGAAATGGTTTGGTAGGAGACGAATTAATTAATGCCATGTATGATAACAAGATATATGGACAGGTAGCGTGGTCTTGTATTGCAGCCTTGCGGGTCTTGTGAAGTAGTACAGCCAAGCATGAGGGCGTCCTTTACGCAGCGAGGATTGAAATTCTGACAGGTAGGCTCAGTCAGCTCGAAAGCTTACAATGTGAAGCATTTTTATGGAGGCCTGGATGTTCTACGGTACGTGAATTAACTGTGTCAAAACATGTTTTGAGCCATGGGATATAAGAAGAAGATGAATGAGCTTAATTCTATGTGGGTCATTGAGGGTCTAGTGTTTTAATCTCTTTTGTTTTATAAATCGATAATGAGATCTGTCTTAGTGTGGTCTATACTTCGATCTGTTTATCATATACGTGTTGAAGTGCCGGGTAAGAGTTTCCTTGTTTGGAAGGCACGTGTAATATTATTTTGAGTAATTTGTAACGCTCTGGTACCGGTGCATAATAGTCCCCAAAATCCACCCCTATCTGATCAAGAGGCATTCTGACGACTTCGGTGCCAAAGTATGCCATAACAAAAAGATGTTTATTGTAAATCGCTTTAAAAATGTGGTCTTTCTGAAACTAGAATCATCACGTAAGTCTCCTTAGGTCACAGCACTCAACGTTCGGCGGTTTCATCCAAAAAAAGCAGTTATTTATTCTGTAACCAAGCATTTCAGCATTGATTATATCTTGTAGACGTCAGCATGCATTGTGGAAGTCCAGTCGTATCCTGTCGGGAGTACATGCTTGACCCGTCAGATGGGGTCTAATTTAAGCATTGACGAGAGGCGCTTCGATCACATCGCAAACGATTCTGTCCGTGATTGATTTAATCGGCATACGTAATTAATAATCATGATACAATGTGTTGTGTGAGCACCAATGACGCACTAAAGAACCCTTCGCCTATATTTGCCTAGCAACGCAGCAATTATTATCAATTGATCACACAATGTTTGTAGTCAATTCCTATAGTGGATATCAAGACACAATGAGCGTGTTACCATAGTTACAGATCAAGGATACATTGCTACACGCAGGAAGTAAATTCTTTGCTGCTATTAACTAAAATACATGGCGATATATAATTTGTGGGCGTTGATCCAGTATCACTTATCGCCTTTGGTGGTAACATCATTATTACTAAAACTAACACCGAAATCAGTGCTCTCGTCTTGAGCATTGAGCGAGGCAATGATCAACCATTACAAGTAATGAGGATTTTTCAACATTGCGTAAAGTGTTGTAAAAATGCCCTTTTCTATAAATGTGCGCGCTGTATTTCAAAATAATTATTGTTTATAGTTGAAGTAGCCTCTTATTTTGTCTTTTATTTTATTTTATTTTTTTTTTTTTCAAATAATTTGATAATTACAAAATTATAACACCAGGTCGTAAATAGCCTAATTTTCATTCATGATGTTCGCAATCAGCCGCATTCAACTCACTCGATGAGCGTTGTTTATCTCATTTTATATCGCCTAAATAATCAAGTAATTATGATCATTTTTGTAGTTAGATGTCATACGATATTCGGAATATTTTTTAAGGACTAAGCATTGACGAAATGTTGTGCAAAACTTTACAATAACAATACATTATCGCTTGGGGATTTTTAGGCGAGCTTGCGAGATGCCCTTAACATATTTTAACATTATTAAATGATGTTCAATTTGAATCAATTGCGTGTATTCAGGTTCTGAAGGAAAGATGTGTGGAAGTTTTGTTAGTATTATGAGTTTAAAAAAAAATGCACATTTCTTCTATACATTTCCGTCTTAACACCAACAGCTAGGACTAGAGTTGCAGCAATTGATTACGGCATATGCATGCTAAATGATTCGCGTGAGAGTCCGAATCATTCCTTAGTGAACAAAATACCACGGTAAAGCATTGTTTACATACTATTTTTACTACATAATCCATGCATGTATTGATCAAATAAGCATGCAATGCAATGTTGCTCACATAAACAAATACAATTTTACACCATAGGCTCCAATGAACACGCAGAAGGGAGTTCAAATAACAACATTAATGCGAAGACCCTCTGCGGTAAGTAACTCCTGTGGCTTATTTAGTTTTCATGAAAGGATTTGTGGATATTTGTACATACTAATACAGAGTATAAAAAAAGGGATTTGATTTGAAGTAACAGATTCGGTGACAGGACCATTGTGCATGCCCGTTTGCAGCCTCTGCTTCTCTGAGCCGAAATAAACGCGATGAGTCCTCATCGTTTTAAAATGTATAAAAATTTAATATTATTGTATATATACTATTTTCACAATAGCGTTTAATTATTATATGCAATCAATATATGCTTGTCTGGATCATATTTGTTAATTATCGCCTGATCACATAAAACAATATTCACCGAAATTTGCATCGAAGACTCCCATGGTCATGCAGAGGAGATAGTTTATCATTGAAACGAGAAGACCTTCTGTAGTATATAACACTTTCATGTTGTTGTTTTATCGAGTTCTAAACATTTAGAATAATATGATGATATGTATGCTTGTTAATTTTAAAGATTTGTTTTGATTTGAAGTGGTGGATCTGGGGATGGCGCCTTTGTGTACGCATGTTTGTTTGCGGCCTCAGATGCTTCTAGCGGTACGACGAATGCGCGCTTTGAGGCGGTCTCGTTAATACAACATTTTTGAAATCCTTGCTATAAAATAATCCCATAAAAGGCATAATTTATTTCATAATAGGCTACTGCAACTTTAAATGATAATTATATTGGTGTACATAGCGCGGTTTTAGAGAAAAAATCTTTTTGTAACACATTATGTAAGGTAAAAAATCCCCATTATTTGTAATATACAGGGAGTTTCAAAAGTATATTTACAAGTAATAGAGATTTTTCAACATTGCGTATTGTGTAACAAAAAATCTCTTTTCTCTAAAACTGCGCAATGTACCCCAATATAATTATTATTCATAGTTAAGGTGTTCTCTTATCTTTACAAATATGTCTCCTATTTTGGTTATTTTCTTCAACTAATTTTATAATTACGAAATTACGTAGTAAATCGCTAATTTTTTCATTCATGATGTTCGCATGCAATCAGGCGCATTCACCTCTCTCGATGTACGTTTTTTACCTTACTTTATATCGCTTAAATAACCAATTATGATCCTTTTAGTAGTTAGATGTCATAAGATATTCGGATTATTTTTAACGAATAAGCATTGACGAAATGTTGCACAAAACTTTGTTTACAATAACAATGCATCGTCGCGGAAAGATTTTTTTTTTTTTGACGAGCTGGCGAGATGCCCTTAACATATGATTTCTTCATTATTAAATGATGTTCAACTTGATTCAATTAACTGTATTCACTATTAATCCGAAGAAAATATGTGTGTATGTTTTGTTAGTATCATGAGTTACTATTTACACATTTATTCTCTATACTTCCGTTTTAACACAATCAGCGTTGCAGCAATTAATTAGTACGGCACATGCATGCTAAATATTTTGTGTGAGAGTCCGGATGATTCCATAGTGAACAAAATACCATGGTAAAGCGTTGTTTGCATGATAATAAATAATACTACATAATACATGCATGTATTTGTCACATTAGCATGCAATGCAATATTGCTTACATACAATAAAAGAAAACTTTAGACCATATGCTCCTATTAGCATGCAGATGTGAGTTCACAAAATATCATTAATGCGAATACACTCTGTGGTAAATAACTCCTGTGGCTTATTTTCTTCTTTTGAATTTAAAGAGGACCTCTGTTCATTTCGGAACCTTTTTGGATCGGTTCTGTGGGCTTTATTGAGTGACGAGAGACCGTTTTTGAAAAATTTGGTCAACTGTGAATGATATTCAAGACAAATTAAAATACGAATTTCCTGCTCAAGCAGAATAACTTAAAACGAGATGAGTGTGAGATTTCTTTTATGAGAACTGCTGAAAGATCTGCTCACTCGACGGCTCCCATTGTTAACAATAGGAGAATTGCTTTTATGCCTTAATGACAGTATGAAATCAAACGCGAGAAGAAAGCGAGATTTTAAACCTCTCAAATTCGATGTATCTAGGAATTAGCCCACAGCAAGCATATTGTCGAAAATTATGTCAGTCAAAAGGCGTATTTATCTTTTGGGATGTATCCTCTTATCATCCGTTACTAGGTCAAAACAACCAGAGGTCCTCTTTAAAGGATTTGTGGATATACTAAATAATAATATAGAGTATCACTTAAAGGCTTTCATTCGAAGTTGCAGATTTGGTGATCGTGCCACTATTTGTGTGCAGTCTCTGCCTTTCTGAGCCGAATTAAACGGGATAAGTTTTCATCGTTTTAAACGGTATAAAATATTATTGTATATCTTTTTTTTTTTCACTGTAGCACTACATTATTGCAATCACTACATATTTGTCTGGGTCACATTTGTTAATTATAGACTGATCACATAAACACATATTCATCGAAATTTGCATCGAAGACTCCCATAAACATGCAGAGGAGAACATTCATCATTGAAACGCGAAGACCCTATGTAGTATATACCACTTTCATGTTGTTGTTCTTTTATCGTGTTCTAAACTTTTAAAATTAGGATAATATATGTAAGCAAGTTAATTTTAAATATTTGTTTTGATTTAAAGTAGTGGGTTGGTGATGGCGCCTTTGTGTACTCATGTTTGTTCGGGGCCTCTGATGCTCTTTAACTATAAGTGATAATTATACTCGGGTGCATATAATTATAGCACAATTTTAGAGAAAAGAGCATTTTTGTAACAACTTACGCAAGGTTGAAACATCCCCATTACTTGTAAGTATACGTTTGAAACATCCTATACTTTCGAAACTCTCTGTAAAGGGGCAGCTCCTCTGATTTGTGATGCTACAGCATCACAATTTAGATTCCTTTCGGCTCATTCGAGTTCATTCTGGTCTGAACTTCGCTCTGAATAAAGACCACTGAAGCCTACTATTCTATTGCATTGATCTTCAATAATCCTGTTTTAGTGCGTATATTTTATCCTTATATGATATACAAATCATATTGTGAGTCCTTGTGCAATTCTTTTCCGGGTGAATTTGCAAACTGAGCAAAATCACCTTGATATCCCAAAGACGCCCTTTTTTCAATAAGAATATTCGAATCCTGTGGTTAATTTTCCGGACATTGGATACAGAATCCATATATCCGCACATCCCTAGGGGAGGTGCTTTCATTTCGCCCTAAGAAGACCCATGTCACCCTAAGGTCTGTGTACATATGCGCCATGCATTCAGTTGTAATAATCGATATGTTTACTTGAAAATGCAATGGATATATTTAAGCAGCAGACCTGTCACGACAGCAACTGAGGGTTTCATGTTCTTCAATTCTCAGAAACTGACGTATATTCTTATAAATTAGATTGCTCAATCGTGTCATCCTCAATTTATGGGAAGGGTGGAATTTTCATTAAAACACACCTGTCCACGTGTTTTTTCCTCATCATCCCAGTCAGAATAAGATTCAACATATACATACACCCTAGTTAACCAAAGTTAAAATCAATCATGCACAGGAATCTTTGTAAAGCACAGTCTTTAAATTAGTATTGCTTATTATTTTGCGCAGCTTTAAACGACTAAAGTTCCTCGACTAATCCCTTTCAAAACTCTAAAACATTTGAAAATTTCCACATCAATTAATATAACTCTGAAAATAAATAAATGACCAACCCTTTGAACCAATTTCAACTTTTGCCATCAAATCGTCGCCTCAGAATTCGAATCTCCAGAACTAATAGACTCAAAACCTTATTCATCCCATGCGCAATCAGATTCTTAAATTCTCTCAATTGTTGATATGTTGCTGTTGTTTTTTGTTTTTGTTTCTGTTTCTGTTTTTTTAAAGGCAAAAATGTGCAAGGAAAATTTCCATTACAGGCAAACGAAAGTAGTGTATCTCATCTAATTTCATCTCATCTCATCTCATCTCATCTAATACAGAATTTCAATTTTCTGATTGCATTTTCATTGTATAAAAGAGATAGGAACAGTTTTTTTCGCGACATTTACGACATGGTATAGATACTTCAACCCATACTTTTTTTTAGTTGCTTCTTTGTTGGATGTACCGTCAAATCGCCGTCAAAAAGAACAGTCGTTTGATTGCCAAAAGAAGGTAAATGTGTTCAGTGTGATCGGACCGGATGCCGGGATCGAGACCCGAACGGATCACCGACGTTGTGATTGTAAATTATAATAT
>KB292507.1:229918-254716 GCA_000328365.1 Capitella teleta
GCACTCACCAGTTCCCCTACAAATTTCTCTATCTCAAAGACATGCAGGAAAAAACTTGAAGAAATGCTGACCTATATTAATTGGTGTGACCTATATTAGTGGATTGGCCCCTTAACCATAATCATATTCGGCACTGGTTCAAATTCATTGTGCACGTGTTGAATATGTGCAGTTATTGTTATTGTTAGTATGATTTTAATGTCAAATCGACACTCTACGCGGTAAGATCCACGATGTCATTGCTGAACATGCCATATTCCTACATGGAGGGCCACAAGACTCAGTACTTGGACCCCGACTCTTCTCAGTGTACACGTACACTGGTCCATCGAGCGAGGTCATTTGATAACACCAGGTGTCCTGCTTCCATTCATATGCTGACGACACAAAACGATACATTGCTGCTGGACCACAATGACGTACTGACTATGGGGCTGAAGTTTCACGGATCCAGGCTGTGATAATCTAGCTGACATGAAAGCTTGGATGGACGCACGTTACCTGAAACTTAATGAGCCAAGCGGAAGTAAAAGTCATTTCACGGTAACACTTTCCACTTCTTCTTTTCTTTTGTATCAGAATATAAAAACAAAAGGTCAAGGTCACTGCTCTAAAGGTCATAGTCCTGTTGAGTAATGTTGTGAAAAACTTTCAACACTCAACATCCAAAGAAAAACATTTCTGATGCAAGCAAACGGTTAAGTTTCCAGTCGAGATACGCACCCGAATCTGATCATCTAAACAACCGTGTCAATTAGTGTCGCACATGGCTATCATTAGTTTTAAAATGCGCCTTAAATACATGGTAACTCAATTTAACCATCCATTTTTTCTCATGTTTCTATTTCATCACCAAAAACGTGCGTTTGAAACAAAATTCGGTCATCTTCGACGGACAGTTTGAGGGAGAATAAAGAATCACTGGTAGAGATATGTTTTAAAAGTTGCTTCAGTGTTTCTTCTTTGGTATGAGGCAAGCTAGATATTTATATTTTAAGTGTTACAGTTCAGGAGTAATTATAGCTAGAGTTCCTCCCTGGCATTCCAATCATTTCAGCTGCTTGGTGTCTTTAAACGTTCAAATAGCTTGTGGCACTGCAGGAAAGCAATGTAATGTCCTTATAGACGTCAGGACTTGATACCTGATGTAATCTAGACCCAATAACTTCATACTTTACATTTAATAAGCACCAAAACTTCGAACTAAGCCATTACTTGATACTGAAGTGCCACAATTGGCAATAAATATGAACTTACACAATGTACATTACATTGTATCGCTGTCTATGATAATCAGTTTTACTCTCCACGCAATTACATGTATCTGCAACTTGATGATAAGCGCTGACTTTATTAATCTATTATAATATCCTAATAAGGCTTATTAGGATATTATAATAGAGTAATAATGGCTAATTAAATAACCAATACACACTGACTGAAATTTCTTGTTTTAAATATTTTTACCTGAATTCGTACTTGAACAGCTATGCCAGCAAGAAAATGCGGTTTACCAAATTGAAATATATTATCATTTCTGTAACTTTATCATAAATATATATTCAAATCATTAATTCAGCAGCACATTTAAGCAGCACTGTAAGCAACCCTTTCAGAGGGTAAAGCTATATAAATGGCAAGGTGACATTGCATGCGTAAAACCTCGATGGAAACTTTAAATGAATTTTTGAACCAGCGTAAACACGTTTTTTTTTTTTTTTTTTTGACCTAATCTTATATCACCGACATATCATGCGTGCATGGGTGCACATAATATTCCTGCATGTACGTTTTAAGTGCACAGCATTCTCTAAGCAGTAAGCTGACAGTATAACACAAAGTTAACACGGACTTAAATGGAACACAGGCAACTCAGCATAATTGCTGCTCCACAAGGAATATAGTGTTGAAGTGTTGATTCAGACATGGCTGCTCGGAAAACTTCCCGCGGATCGAGCGGAGATAGAGCGGTGAGTCCATTTAAACCCTGAAACCTACTCGATTTCGGGCTATATTTCAACTTCTTATCACAGCTCCCTGATTTTTCTTGCTTATCGGATTTCTTTGCATCGACAAATGCTGATGAAATGAGCAATGAAGATATTTCACGATTGCTTTGTGCTAATGGTGAGAACATTCTGATCTAACCTCATAAAGCATCACAATATTACAATACATACGTTTAATGATTCTTGATATCTAAAATTTCAGCAATTCCACTCGATCCAACCGTCTGCAGAACATTGATTTTCATGACAACCGTATCCTTAACACAACATCACATTATTTGCATGCAACTTATCCTTTTATTCGATCAATGTTCGTTGACATATCACTAATGTTATGTTGTTTACATGTCTTGACAAGGTGAAACACAGTAAAAGGAACGTATAACTCACGCATCCACCTATAGGGAAAAAGCACACAATGATTCAATTCAATCAAATAGACCACGTTATAAAATGCCTATAAATGCAAATTACCTGCAATTAAGGGCCGTGAACACTTTCCGTCTGTAAACCGAATCCAATTTCTATGTAGTTTGAGTTTCATCCCATCGGCAACTTCTATTATATGAAATGTAACATCAGCACACTCACCTTAATTACTCACCTTAATTTTAATACAATTGTAATTATTACAATATTAAGATATATGCTACGTGTAGGCCCTCATGGTTTGTTTGTAAGTATTGTGGCCAATTCGGTATGCTGGAAACAAAACTTCTGCCAGAACCTTATTATCCTTCACCGTGATATATAGAAAGGTCGAAGATCCTATTTGAATGCACTTCAAGCGAAAAGTCTCTCTGGGAAGCTCCAATACTGGATGGTTAAATTGTCTTCATTTGTCCCTCAGTCTTCTTTCATCTTTTCTCTTTTACTCAAGGCCAGGTTTGGAGATTTCTCACTGCGCTGCAGCAGTCAGGCTGATTGTATTCGGGATTCTGATCTTAAGCTCGCCTTCAATGACATCGGTAAGCTAATTTGCACATGCTTATGAACAGTTCACGAATAATCACAATATGCGTAGGTATACCTCTTCCTGGTAGGGTTCACAAGGTGGTCATGGAAAATTATGGCAACAAAAGCAATACTTTGTCTCTGGTGTCATTCATCAACTGTGCTGCTCGCCTATCCAATGTTCTAGGTACAACTTTGTGATTCCGTATATCCAATGAATCATATAATTATATCTTGATGGCACCTTGATTCTTTGACCACTGGTCATTTCATTCCAGATGGACACGGCATGATGGACCAGGAGGCGATTGCGGCGGTAATGTCAATGCCAGTTGTATGTGTGACCATTGCAGTAGTGTCCTAATTGCAGGAAATGGAAAAAGTGCTGCTTGTCTAACCTCGGTTGATCCACCATTCGATTGCACGAACGTCGATCGTAAGATGAAACATTCACCTGAATAAAATTCAACTTAATCCTCGTTATGGGGGATGACTTCACATTGCCGTATTACAATATTTGCTAATAGAAATCATCACGACGCATTGACGCATGCGTAATATGCAGTTATTTAATTAGTATTGTACGTGTGTTATATCACTTTACAGTTACGTATTATTCTGCCTTTAGGGGCTTGTTGAACTATTGAGTAGCTCATTAGACTTAGCTGGGGCAAAAAGGCAGCCGATAGAGCGGGATCCAGACGCAGATTTCGACATGGCAGTATGATGATCAGAGCCAGAATAATGACACTTTGATAAAAGTGATTTGGTTCTCTTTTTCAGGATCACGCCATTCTGACAAAATCGTTGTCTTTTATAACTCGTATGCTTCAGTCTCCCTCTGATTAGTAACCTCTGAGGCACAAATTAATTGTGATCAACAGAATCAACAGAAAAAAAAATCATTCAAGTACACATCTTAGTTTGCACTTTGATCGACCAACACGAGATACGAATTACGGTCGTAGGGTCTACAATCTTTTCCGAATTACAACTGAGATCAAGTGAAAACTGCATTTGCCTGTCTGTGTTAACACAGACTTCCTTGTAAATGCTGCGCGCAATGCATTCTGGTCTAGCGGGTAATTATGTAAATTAAGTGTTAAAGTTTACCAAGCTGAAAAAAAAAAAGAGAAAAGATTACAATTTAAAAAAAAACCCTGATGCAACAAAATGGATATTAAGAAGCTATCAACAGCAAAAGTATGTGTATTTATATTTATCGATATTCATTTCCTCTCGTCTCTTACTGAGATAATCTCTTGCCTATCGTGGGTCGCAGAAAGACTCACCGAATACCTACAGTTACTACTGAGTGATCTCAGATCAGTCATGTGTTTTTTTCAAAGAATTTGGTTTTGTGCTGTGAGTACGTAATATTTGTTCATCTTTCCCACACATCGTTTTGCGTGCTGTTTCGGCAAACTGGAAACTGGCTGTATAACCAGGTTAATAACTTGGCAGTTCCAATAATTGGCCTAGCGTCCATGTTTCGCAACATAACTGATTTCAATTACCAGATACCTGATTAAGAATCGATGAAGCTTTTCGTAAATTTGTGAATCTTCAATCAGCCGAAGAACACTGCTTCCAAGTGACCGACGGCACCTGCGTGTTCGCTTATTGTATAATAAGAAAAACATAATAGATAAATTCGCTAAAACTCTGCACCCACCCGTTGTGTTATTAAGCAAGTGATAACTATACACATATATAGTTTATTGTCACTATACTCTCGGCCGTGACCTCGTAACGATGAGTATTGCCTTGCCCTTAACGACCGTATTTTTACGTATAGTGCGTGCCTAGGCACAGCAATCTGTGTTGTTTATCAATTACTAGCGACCCTCTGTGAGACGTTACAGTCGACCTCCGTAATGTGATCAACATTAAACCGGCTCCACCAATAATACTGCCGGCTGCCGGCTTTCGTTTCCCCCGAGCGAAATCTCTGCGACGTCAGCACGCCATGCAGTCATCGTTCTCTTCCTCCAATCCCTTTGCCTCGATGCTTCCAAAAGATCATAACAGCACTCTCGCTGCTGCATACTGGCGGAAGATCCGACCAACCCGGAAGTGAGTTTTGGGCAAAGATCCAAAAACCCATCAGGTGTTCTATGACACTTGCAGGTATTATTGAATGTACGTACATTTTAAAGCAATGCTATCATTTAATGAAGCACTGTGCATGCTTGTGATGTAAATATCGATTGTTTTACTGTAGCAATTACTGAATTTATAAAATTATGAGAGTTCGTTTTTATCCACAGATGAATCTAACTTGTCAATACATTTCCTCAGCACCTGTTGGTTTAATTTTAACGTTTGTTGCACTGAGTTATGCGTAAGTTATGTTATCTCGATTCTTGATAAGATTGGAGTAAATGAACTAAATATGCATGTTATTGTTCTAGGAGATAGCAATAATAAAAAATAAGGCCTCAATCTAGCAAGTTGTATTGATTGATAATACGTACTGTAATGGGGTAATGTCATTTAACATCCGTCTCCAGAGCTTAAGGCCACCATGAGGCGATCAGGTAGACTCATTCTTATTTGTCGAAAGTTGAATTGATACCTTCGATCACGCGTGTACGAAATTATCCGGGGGCGAGTCTTGTCTCAACTCCTTCTGAGTCGGAAGCTCTCTGACCAAAAACAATATGGATATTGATGGCGTCCGTAATTGGAGAACACGAAAAAACAAAACGGAATTCAGGAAACGGAAATGAACACAAAGGGAGCACGTGATTTGCAAAGTGGGAATAGAAACACGTACGGCTGGGTTATTTCATTTCATTTCATTTATTACATTTAAAACGCATTTTCAGCAATATAAAAGAACATTCAAATGTGCTGTATAAACAGAGGTAAAAAGGAAAATCATTAAATACTAGAAAATGCAATGCTAAAATAGTAAGTCTTAATTTGGGGTTTAAAAGTATCAAGCGATTGCTGGTTCTGTAGGTTGGAAGGTAATCGGTTCCAAAGGATAGGTGCTTGATGGGCGAATGTTCGGTAGCCATATGATTGAAGATGAAATTTAGGTACAGACAACAATGTGAAGTTTGATGATCGAAGGGAGCTAGCAGGTGTATAAACATACTTTCAGGGTTAGTCGTAAGTTTCATAGCATATTTTTAAGAATGGAGAAATTAACAATTTCGAATTCTGATCATTTGCAGTTAAGAAAAAACCAAAGAACCGAGGAGTAACCAGGAGTTGCGGTATAAAACTTAATAATTATGAGCCACTTAGCCAGTGAAAATTCGAATGCCCATGCAAGCTCTAAGAGTATCGAAAATAGGTGGTTTGAATTTCCAATGTATTATACGTATCCGAATATTATTTAGCGTGCTTGACTCATTTTCTGTGATTTTATATATTGAATTACATCAGAGATACTCTATAGCATGGATTGATCGCTTACATTTGTATAATGTTGCCGAAGTTCGTTATGATAGCGACGAGATTCAAAGCTACTAAATACTTCCGGTTATCAATAATCACAGCTTGAATAATAGGTCGAGATTGAAAGCAACAAATTGACAGATCTTTTGCAGCAAATTGGGAATTATCAGTTGCATGAATCTAAAACCTTTAGATATAATCATTAATGATTTTTGAGTGAAGATTGTGAGCCAAAGTACGTACCAAGAGAGCTGTAAGAATCAGCTCTCGTTTGCAGTGATTGATGCATTGAAGATAATTTTAAAACATCAAATAGCGATTTCAAGAAAACAGCAAACTCTGCTTGATGCATGCAATCGAGATTAATTTTTTATATGTTTTACTACATTAAATTAAAACGTTTTAATAAAATAATAGTACGACACTCTGTCATTTGCATCCTATAATAATTATTGTATCCTATTAATAATTATATATTGTTTTGCTGCAATACAATTTCAATACAATTTCAATTCAATTCTCTGAGCTTCATGGACACTATTCGCCTTTGGAAAGCAAAGCAACTAATTGCAATTTAAATGATTTGATGTGAGTGGCTTTTAATTTTTTTACATCAATTCAATACAAAATCTCATAAATACCAGTCATTCATGAAAAGGCTTACAATGTTTAAAGAGCATATGAATTGTGAACAAAGTGAAACTAAGGAACTCCAGTGTGTTATATTGCAGCTCATTCATAAAATTGTATTTCACCATGAATATTTCAACATGATATAGAACACTTAATAATAAACTATGAAAAATGCTCATGAAAGGTAAGAGCCCTGAGAACAAAACTTCAGATTAAAACAGTCTTTAAAATGAATAAAATCTACAGCTAATACCCCTCAAAAAAAAAAATAAAAAATAAATAAATAAATAAAATAAAAGTATTCGTACAAATAAATTATACAGGATTATAGTAGGTGAAAGAAAAATAAAATAAAAACAAAACAAAAACAAATCAAAACTACAACATAAAGGTAGCTTAATCAGATTGTAAAATGAATAAAAGCACAAAGTAATTCTTCACTAGTAATTTCAAAGTTTAAAAACATCAGGCCATCTCTTAAATAACAAAGGTCTTTCATGGCTAATGATTCAGCAATGTACATTTTCACTAATGACAGATTACATGCAACCATAAAAACAATAATTGCTGGCAAGCTTTACAATGGCGTTACAGCTGCTCAGGCACTGCATATAAAAACTTAAGGAGCGTATCAGTCGGGCCAAAATTAAGTTTCCTTTTGGCAAATTATTTATAAATTTAGTACGAGTTCTTATACATGTATTTAATTACCAAATACGTTTTAAACATTTTCGCCATGCTGTTAAAATTGACTCAATATTTCTGCATTATAATGCATCCTAATGCAGTATAATGTATCCTAAGTTTAAATCGTGATCATTGTTGTACGAGGTTAATACTAAAAAAAAAAAAATTAAATTTAAAGATATGAAAACTGAATGTAATGTTTAAAATATGTGAGACATGGGATTTGAACCGGGAACCTCAGAGTCGTGAGTGGAGCACATTGCCACTACACCACAAAGGAAAGTGCGAAAGCATATGGCAGTATCAAAATATATAAGATTGCATGCTGGATCGAGAGTAGATGCTGTAACGAGCATAACTCTAGAACCAAAAGAGTGATTTAAATCATGAGCACATTTCTTTCTTGAAATTTTGTTCCCTACAGAATGGCATTTGTTAGAAAAGCGTCAGAATATTCGTTGCTGAATGAGGTGTTTAATTGCTCATTAACTGGGCATAGTTTTTAGGGGTCTGAACAGTATCACTGAACACTCCATTTTGACCTAGATTTCATGCCAATGCTTGGAAGTGAAAGTATGAGGCACATGGTCACTGTGACCTTTGAGATACAGTCACACAAGCAAAATGCGGGCAGGCTTTTCATCTTGCTATAAAGAATCAAGGCATCGGAGGAACTCCGACCATGGGTAAATCGATAGGAGATACTAGAATGTACTGAATGGACATGATTGATGGCACTAAAGGTCACGTATCAAAGTAAAGTAAAACAAAAGTTAAAGTAAGTTTAAATTCGAGATAAATGTTGTACAACGGTTACATTAACAAAATGTAAATGTTTGAACAAAATATAACTTTAGAAAATAAAAAGAAATGGGATTCGAACGGTGAACCTCAGATTCTCTGGTAGGCCATCTTGCCACTAAATTACAAAGGCATGAGACGAAACATCTGGCCATATCAAAACATGGACTGAAAAATTACATGGTAGTCAAGTTGATGGTGTCCTTTATGAGCATAACTCTGAATCGAATGTGTGATTGGAGTCCATGAGCATATTTACACAAGTACAAGTACAATTGTAAGTGTGAGTGTGAGTGTGAGTGTGAGAAGAAGTGAGAGATAGAGAAGGTGTGTGAGTATGATTGTAAGTGCAAGTGTGAGTGTAAATGTTAGTGTTAGTGTAAGTGTAAGTGATGGTGTAAGTGCATGTGAGTGTAAGTGCGAGTGCAGGTGTGAGTATGAGTGTAAATGTAAGTTTAAACGTCAGTGTGAGTGTGAGGAGTGTGTGATTGTGAGTGTAAGGGTAAGTGTAACAAGGGTGAGCGAGGGTTTATGTGTCAATGCATTGACTGTATGTGTATATGTTGGTGATGGTTTTGCAATGTATATGGTGCTTTAAATTGTCATGTAATCATGCAGTTATGAAGGGGATGATTTTTAAATGCAAATTGTTCACTTAATAATTGAAATTAAATGGAAAAATATTCTTGAATGAGATTCGAACTTGGATGATCTGCTTGATCTGCGTAGTTCTTGACTCTACCACTCTATCATGGAGTCACATGCTGTAACTGTCTGTTATTCAAGATTTTTTAGCAGTTAACAGAACCAATTATTGTCATTTAATTAACTGCTAGTGATAGCCAAAAACTTGTGGGCATTAAAGTTGTATAGATCACATTTATACGCATCTAATGGCGAAAAGTTTTTACTCGTAAATGTTTATAGTTAACGAGCTGTGATTAGTTGGGAATTAAAATTTCTAATTAAACAACGGGACTTGTGCCACTATGAAGCATGGTATTTTGGCTTGGTTAATCCTGATTTTCGTAGTTTTATGGCGGAGACGTGATATGCTCTGATCACACTGAGACGCTCATTATATATTATTAGCTCTATGCTCAATCACTACTCATCTCTCCGCACAATAGACGGTACCTTTTGGAATAAAGATTCATTAGTGGCAATTCGTCTCAAGAGTTGTTTCTGCTCGCCCTAGTTTTATGACAATATTACTTACAAAGCTACAGTCCAAAGAAGCAACATTCAACGGGCGACTGTGACCTTGACCTCTCCGAAAAGTTTGAAGCCGGATAACATGAAAAAGATGGGGAACTGAATTTTAAGTGATGTTCTATTGACTCATAGCACCAGTTGATAGCATTCCGTGCCAAAAACACCATGCCTGGATGCAAGCGTTAGGAAATAATGCATTCCAAATATCGGGGTTAGCATTGGGCTCATGGAAGAATGACTTCCATTACGAAGTATAGGAGGCAAACGTCAGCTGAGGGCTTGCCGTGATTGGTCCCGTTCTCCTCGTGAAGCTATCGATTTCAGCCAATCAGAGCAGATCATCTTCGCCATAAAAGGACATCTTTGTTGTTAACGAAACGAAAGCGCATGCGTGGTGCACTCTGGCTGACCTTTATACTGTTTCAGGATGAGAAACCATGGTAGGTGTCCTAGAAAATCGCTTGTTAAAATAAGAAAAATAGCGAAAACTATTTTTTTTTCGCGCCTGACTGGTGGCAAAATGATATTCTATCTATTTCTGAAAATAAAATAAAAAAATATCCAGGGGTTTAGTCGCAGGACACGCTGATATGACGAGGCCCATTGTAAAAGATGGGGAACTCGGTGTTTCATCACAGCTCCTGACGTCACGCCTAATTAGCAATATATCTCCCGCGAAATCGTTAAGGATGATATTCCTTATGTGGGCCAGGCATAGGAATCATTTTTGGTGCATCAAATAACGACTCAAAGTCCATTTTTAACCAGTTCTCCCTCCCTTTAAGTCTCTGACATTTGGCTTTTTTCCCTTCACAAAAGTGTAATTAAATGCTAATTAATGAGTGGATAACTCATTTCTGTAATTAACGATCTTACACACTAGGTTTTAATACAAAATTTGTGCACGTTGTAAATGTGCATTGAATGGTGAAAACTTTATTGAAAACCAAGCTATATTCACGTAATTATGAGCATGACTAGATTTTCACTTAATTGGCTCGTGTGACCTTAACCTTCATCCAATTTCATAAAACTTCTTTCAGACCTGCGTCTGGATTCAATGCATATTGTGACGAAATTTTAAAGCTCTAGGTGTATAAACACCAACGAACTGGTGAAAAAAGTGAAGTGCAGACAGACAAACGGAAGCTATTGATATAGGTAAATCTAGGATTTACCCATAATAATAGTCACCACAAAAATCGTAACACGCATCCAGTAAATTCCCCACACAGAGGAAGAGGATACAAGTTCCACACCTTTTATTAGTTTTACATAGTATACCATAAGACATAAATATTGAGCACACATGTACACAGAAAGATGACGAGAGTAATTCCTTAGTTGTTTTTAAGGATTTTCGTGATCCATTGCGAGAAATTTGTAACTTTTGTGTAAATTCCGAATTTTCCTTTGTCGCCACATCCTTCTCCGAAGCTGGTCACGCCATACACGTGCCACCGTCTGCGACCATTGTGCTCGATTTCACACATCAAAGGGCCGCCAGAATCGCCTGCACAGGTATCAACGCCCCCGCGACGATATCCAGCGCACATCTGGTTCGTAGTGATCTCATACTCAAAGGCGTCTTGGCATTTCGTGTCGGTCACTATGGGCACGGGGGCTTCGCGAAGGATGTCGGTGCCGAACAGATGTGTGTCTTTCATTTTACCCCAACCGATGGCGTAGCAGATTGTGTTCGTGGGCAGGGTATCTTCCTTACGAGGGATGCAGGCAAAATCGACTGAAGAGCTCCGGTTGACCGGCTTCTGTAGCTTAACTAAGGCGATGTCGCTATCAATTGTGGTCATGTCAAAATCCGGATGCACAAATTCGTGCACTGGTCTCTGGTCGAACTCTGACCCTTCGTCGTAGGTCAAATCCCACTCGCCAGTACGGATGATCACTCGTCTCCTCCGTCCTTTGCGGCGCAAACAGTGAGCAGCGGTTAGCACCCAACTTGGTGTGAGAAGGACTCCACCGCAGTACTGCTCATGCCACTTAGTCAGAATAGCAACCTATGTGGGCATAACAAGATTTTGTCTCGAAACAACGCTGCTTTCACGCCTACCTGCCACGGCCAACTTCCCCGTCGTGTCTCTTGACCACCAACTATTCTCAGCGAGGGAGCTGTTTTTCGAATCCCGCATGTATCCGCGTCGAAGGCGGTTGTCTCAACTAACCGATCTGATGATACCTCGCTTTCTGGGGTCGGGTTTGTTGGAGTCTCAGCTGAGAAAAACGATACTTACTCATTGAACGTTAGTCTGCATGTTGATAACCAGCACCGACCTGACTTATGCGCGTTTTGTTCGCTGCTGGTGACGTCATCCTCCTCCTTTTTGCGTCGTCTGCATGGACCATCAGTGCACCCCTTTTCTTCCAACAGCACCGTATTGCGACACCAGCGTTGTAACGAGCACGTTCTGTATCGGCGTCGCTTGCAGGAGCGAGTGCAGACCGACCACGTGGACCAATCTTCGTAGAGAAGGTCGTACATGAGATCTTCCAAACGCCGGCCGATTCCCCAGCGACCTCTGCGCTGAGGCTGACACCGCCCAGAAGACGTTCGTTGACATCGTCGTTGCTCATGCAGAACGCTGCCTTCACATTCTGAGCTCAGGACACAGGGGCGACTGCGTTGTTGTCGACATGAACTGCTGCAAGCGCCCCATTTGGACCAATCCCCATATCGACCGCTGAATTCCACACCCTTGCCTTTATCCTACAATCATGCAACCCGGTTTAGCAATTAATGGAGCAGACGAAGAAGAATGTATAAAGAGGTATTACTGCACTGAATAACCGCAATATGCACTCACTGACACTTGGGTTACGTATAAGTACGCTCCAGCAAACACCTTTACACAAAATAAATTCATTTTGAATCGACAATTTCCCTTCGTTACAATACATTTAATGAAATATCATGAAGTTTACTGCAGAGAGAGGAGAAACGAAAACAGTGTTGTATGAGGAATAATACATGATGCGTGCAGCACAGCGAATGCCCTCAAATGCTCTGTTAGACTTAGGATTAGCTCATCTGATACTCACTGTTGCAGTAACGAGGCGCCTGGTAGTGCACACCTGTAGAATGGCCCACACCAACAGTGAAAGTTGCGTAACATCCATTGTGTTATGGCTGCAAAGTTCACCCACTCAAAATGAAACTTGATGCGCTGAACATTGGCCGTTTGGAATGCGTATTTCTCTTCTCTGCGAGTTGCAACTTCTCTAGCGTCCTTCGCTCAATGTGCATTTAATTCAGCAAGCAATGGTTAACAGCTGACTGTGAAGAAGCTTATTTCTTGGTAGCCGCGCAAGATAAAAGCTGTCAAACCGAGGATTAAGATTATATAGGTCAAAGGTCGAAGCACTTTCAATTGAGTGTGGTTAATCGAGGAGGAATTAAGGATGTAACACGTGTAACTGAATATGTTAGATACGTCACCAACGCCTACTGCTATAGGAGTATAACCAACAAAAACCGGATTTTAGAAATCACAGCCATACATTTCTGCACTTCCATGATAACGCATGCATTTAATTTATTTGGTACGAGTATGTGCTCGAAGCGCGTTTTAAATGGCGACGTAACTAGGTTTGTTTACTCATTGATGCATTGATACCATAACGTTCACAATAGAACGGAGATGTGCGTTGTGAAATTCATAACGCATAATTATCGTTCCATATAGGAATTTTGATAGAAAGGCGTTATGATACCCCCAGATGTGGAAAATGGGAGGAATGTATGCATCTGGTGGAAACCGGCTTTCACAAACGTTATAATCTCTATTCTTACGCAATTGATTATTAATCCGAAGCATGCTCGTTCCCAATACTCCCCCTAGTCTTGAGAGGATAAATATAATAGGAGTAAAAGTAATGTATTTGGGCATTCTCGGCATCGTCGCATGAGCTGCACGCTTTTGTGATAAAAATATGAATGTCTCGAAAATCATACCTTTGTATTTTAATCTTAGGCATAGACCTATTTGAGGGGTGAGGCAGCATGTCATTCCACAAGCAGCTTAGTTTGTCGATCCAAGGGAATGCTGCCGCTGGCTGTAGCCTTACAAGGATCCGTCACAATTCCACAGATGATCATAATATTATAAGATGCCTGCTGGTGTTCCGATTATTAGTACATAATCAAGAACAAAGTCAATTTTGGGGTGAATATTTGAAGTATTTGTCGTGAATTACAGTGTACGAAATAACAGTTTCCCATTGGTTCTTATTCTATGAGGATCAAGGAGCAATTAAGCATCTCACGTGGCCATCGTTCGTCGTCGCCTCCGTCGGGGTAGGAGGACGACCATCGCCGATGTTGCTCACACTCTTTTGGTGGTGTCTCACGTTGAAGAATTTCGGATAGGAGAACGTGTGATACCGGTGGGTAAGCAGTTTTTCTCTCCCTCCCTCTTGAACCCGAGCTTTTTCCACGCCAGATCCATTGCCACGAATCAACGACCCATTCGGTGAGCAGAGGCACAAAAGGTCATTTGAGAAACCTCATAACGCTCTACAAGACGATATAGTTTTTAAGGTTAAATAATTACGTGGTGGGTGAGCTACTGATTGGAATGCGTTATTATGCTCAAGTTATTATCTTAATTATTGCATTGTTAAAATAGTTTTAGCCTTTTTAGCACCAAATAGCCCTTTAGTACTAAATTGAAAGAGGGGAAATACTGTGTATACATGTAAATTAATGTATGGTATATTGATTTTATTTCAAAAGGCAACTAAACTTATGAAGTCAAATTCACATTTTTGTCCCTATGCAATATTAGTCGAGAGATTAGAAAGAGAATAGAACATCTACTACTCAGCAATGACAAGAACAGTTCGAAATCAACCTATGTAGAGTCCTATACCATCGACATTTGAATTTCTTTCCTTTCTTAGGATTGGCTGACCGCCAGTTGACGTCACCATATCCAACCAATAAGCGTTTTGATTTCCGGGTGTCATGGTAACGACGCAGTGAGACACAGCGCCATTGCAACACACGTATGCTGAGTGTTCCTCTCGGGCTGCATCGCATACCAGGAGGCCAAGAACACGTCCCAATATTATCTCCCTGCACACAAGTCCCTTTTCGCAGCCATCTTGGCCAGAAGAGGACTCCTTTGTCTTGCCATGAGTATTCCACCGAGCACGACGATAGTCTCAGTAGCATGTCCAATGTTTGCTCGTCACCGGTACCGTTCAAGTGATGTAATAATTCTTCTTTTTGTAGAGGCTCTGGTCCACTGTTGACCACAATAGTCGACGTCATGTTCACTGGTGTCTCGTACGACATCCACTCAGACTGATAATCCGTATTGAGTCTTGCCAGAAGACGACCTGGGTTTAAATTATGTTTTCGAGGATAAAACTTCCGTAGCACTCCCTTAAAAGGCTGTTCACTCAGCAGTCCGTTCAGGGAGCGGTCACTCCTTCTTTCAACAGTAAACCCAAAAGAAATGGCCAACCAAACAAGCGCAATCAAATGCATCGCTGCTATAACTGGAGCACTTCTCGTTGAAATGCAATATTGACGGAACCCATACCAAATATATACAGCGCGGTAAAGCAAACATCACCTGTCTTTCTGAGGACCCAAAACGGCGTTGATTTGGCCAGGCCACGTGCCTTATCAGCACATATTGGCTGCCGACTCTTCACCGCTTGGAGTGCCTTTTCAGGGTTTTTTTTTCTCCAGGTGGAATGGGGTTGTAGAATACAAAGTAGGTAAACCCATATACCTGAATTCCATCCATTGCAGCTTTACCTTTTATATATAACTGTATAAAATTTCTCTTATTAAATAAAAATCCCATTTTGAGTAATGTATACATGTATCTCCTGCATGCCTGCATGTTTCGGTAAAAACTTCGATTTTACTCTGATTTACGATTCAGTTGAATTCCCACATAGCAACTGAAATATCTTATGAATTAAATTCCCACACAGAGTGAAGTTTCCACGCTCTGAGGTCCACCCATAACTCACTCTGAAACATCAATCATACTGCTGACCATCGTTATGCGTAACACACAATGGCCCAATTAAGTTAAGGTTTTTTAATTCATCGCTTAAGGCAGCAAACCATGAGACTAAAACTGCAATACAATGGAACCTGAAGACTGGTTTCAGGTTGTTGTTAAGTTAAGCATCTAAGACCAAACCCATGACAATGAATCTATCGACTTAAATATTTCACAAGGAACATCTTGATATCCCAGGTGTGCTCTCTTGTTGCCTTCTGTTGTCTGGGTTAATTTATTTGCGGACATCGGCTGCATACCTAAGTTGATGGCCAAAAGCCGGACGCACCAATTATGCATATAGCGACATTCTAGTCACATACCGTTTTAATTGTCCTCATTCGTTTATAAAGACAACCATATTCTCTAAGGAGCAATTTCATTACGACCATGAACAAAATAACTTCTTTGGCGCTTTTGTTGGTGGGCAGCCTTCTGGTTGGCTTATGGTGGGTATACTCTTAGTTAATTGTTCAATAAACTGAACTAAAATGTACTATAATAATATATTTTCAATTGCCTCGATTTGAGGGATATTGTGACATACTTAGTAATCAACATGTATAAGCTTTGCCGAATTATCGAGCGTATCAAACTCTTTGCTTAATTTCAAGTATTATGTTCAAATATTATTATTGCTTTTCAGCTTGGGAGATGGGTATGGATACAAACCGAAGAAGAAGTCGTATCGAAAGCCTATGAAGAGCTATGGATACCAGAGCAAAGGATATGGAAAACCAAACAAGGGATATGGATCACAGCAAAAGTCCGTAGGCTATGGTCAACCCAGTCAGAGTTATGGTCAGAGTAACAATCAAGGTTATGGCCAGTCAAGCCAAGGATATGGAATGGCCAGCCAAGGCTATGGCCAGAGCAGCAATCAAGGTTATGGACAAGCTAGTCAAGGCTATGGGCAGGAATCCAGCAAAGGCTATGGGCAGGAATCCAGCAATGGTTATGGCCAAGCCAGCAATAAAGGGTACGGACAATCCAGTCAAGGCTATGGACACGAGACCAGCCAAGGGTATGGCCAGAGCATCGATCAAGGTTATGGTAACAGCAACCAAGGCTATGGACAAGAAAGCCAAGGATATGGTCAAAGCAGCCAAGGATATGGACAGCAGGCCAGCCAAGGCTATGGCCAGAGCAGTAATCAGGGATATGGTCAAAGCGATAAAGGATATGGTAACAGCAATCAAGGCTATGGTCAAAGCAGCCAAGGATATGGTCAAAGCAACCAAGGATATGGTCAGGCTAGCCAAGGATATGGTCAAAGCAACCAAGGATATGGTCAGGCTAGCCAAGGATATGGTCAGGCTAGTCAAGGGTATGGTCAAAGCAACCAAGGCTACGGTCAAAGCCACCAAGGATATGGTCAAAGCAGTCAAGGATATGGTCAGGCTAGCCAAGGCTACGGTCAAAGCAACAAAGGATATGGCCAAGCTAGCCAAGGATATGGTAACCAAGGCTATGGTCAGAGCAGCAATAAAGGCTATGAAAGCAGTAATCAGGGTTATGGCCAACCTCAAAAGAGTTACGGACATTAGTGACTTTACACGATGTAATGTAAATATAAAATTATGTCTATCTGGATCCTCCACGCCACCCTCCTTTCTCCATTAAACCAACAACACTGACTGTGATATCATCTCGCAGAACTATTCCTTTGCTTTAATCTGTTGAAATAAAATTTTCATAACAATTGAAACACTGTCGTTTGCTAAATCCACGAATGCTGATAGAATGGAAGTTCAGCAAGCAGAATAATTGAATAAAGGTTCATTGGATTCAGGCACAATAAGCCAGAATGTATGACAGTTAAGAAGAAACCCTGACAGCCTTTAGATTATAGACTCACAGGGTGTTAATTATTGCCAACACAACTTTTGGTAGGCTCAACATTGTGTAATTTGTATTATTGGAAATGAAAGTAAGATTAAAGCATTTTAGCATTATTAGTACAAGGGCCAATGAGTGATACGTGGCGTCTGGTGCATTCTATTATTTAGCTGCCGACTCTGAGCCGATAACACCTTGCGGACGGGATAATCAACGCATACTCTTCTGCTTTGCTTAATTGAAACCCACGTCGAGTCGACCGAGAAAGACTACAATGCATTCTCTTAAGTTGTATCCGTCGGCGAGAAGGCACTCTATTGTCATGTTCTTCCAGTAACCCCATCTAATGAGATCTAATTCTATGATTTCTTGATTTCTCCTTCGTGTAAGAGATTCAGTTATCCTTCTTCACTTTACATGACTTCTTCAACGTGTGAGCATCTACTGGCGACACTGCACTATACCACCAGCTACGCCGCGTTCGACCTGCACAGTGCCTACTCCTCGTCTTAACACATCACTCATGCGTGAGAGCTCACCGCTGAATCGATCCAGAAGTAGACGCATCAAAGTATCCTGGACGCCACCTCAGCTTGTTCGAGGCTATCAACTGATGTACCTAGGAACTGTCATGTGATCTGTGGCTCAGCAACGGGCCAGTGTTAATCGTCTGGCGAGTGTCCAAGAAAGTGCCTGAAAAATGAAGAACTCTTTTCTCCAATGAAAAACCAAGGATTAGCCACCACGCACCAGTGGCGATCAGGAGGAAATCCCACCCAGGGTTTTGTACATTAAATGACGTCATATCCTGTTCTCTTCATGCCCACTCGCACGCAGCCTTTGCACACAGAACTTTTGTTTCGCTGGATTTTTGTGATCCATTTGCTGCATACACCATTTTATTTATTCTACAAGTGATAATAATTATCGTTTTACCATTGGTATGTGTGAAGATTAAACGGAGTGGTGTAATGATTATATTATTGGATCACCGGCACTGGTATCTCTTATTGCTAATCCTGATTTTAGAGCCTTAAACCAGAAGCTCAGATTTCAGGGTTAAGGTATACTTCATTTTCGTCCCCGTGGGTAACTTTAGATATACCTTTATGTCAACTCAAATATGCTAAATTTTCATGCCTAGTTCAATACTAGGTGTAGTAATCACGAAAACGTGGTTGCAGAAAAGACAATCTTTAATTATGATCGAAGGGTTTATATACAAGATTGAACGGTGAAACGGATGACAGAGAGCTATTTACAATGAGATGAGCGAGAGTCGCTAATTACATGAACTGATCACTACATCCCCTCTGTCGGGAAGAAAAGTGAGTGCAAAATAGATAACAGGAACAAAACATAGTTACAAAATAAAGTATGCACAATTTGAAAGTCTCTTATCCCGGCCGGAACCGGTCGGGCGTGCGGGCGGCTGACTCTTCGAGTCCTTGTGACGACTTCATGCGGATGCTGTGCTGTTGGAACTTGTTCTGGCGTCTGTTCGGGTGTCTCTGTGGACTGGTCTTCGATGCATGTCCCGGTTGCTTGGTAGGCGTGGTCTGTGTTTTGGCAGTCATGCAGGTTAACTGGTCGCCAGAATATGCAGTCAATATCTCGTTGCTCGTCTGATCAAAAATGCTGCCAGGGTCGGTATCTCCGAACATCTGTCGGAACGTTCTCATGGGCAATGCATTGGCGTTTGCACCAGTGTCCAGCTTCACTTTGAGTGTACTTTGACCGATTCTTGGTATCTTGACATCGATCTTGGTAATTGGTAATTGCTTTGTCATGGTTTACCGCGTACACGTACTTGCCATGCAGCGTTGCATCGTTGAATCCCTTGTATCCGTCCGGGGGCTGCTGAGTCTCTGTATCACTGTCACGAGAGGGGAATTCTCGCTTGAATCCGTTGTAGCCGTCCGTGACTTGCTGTGTGACGTCATGGAAGGATGCTGCTGAGTTGTGTCTTGGAGTTCGTGGATAGCTGCTGGTGGTTGACTGTTGCTTTGCTTTTCGGCAGAACTTCTGCCAGTGTTCCATGCGATGACAGTACCCGCATTCTGATGCGTATGCAGGGCATTCGCGAGGGGGGTGTGTGCGGCCACAGTTAAGACACTCTCGGGTGGTTTGTCCTGGATTGGCTGCCTTCTCTCTGGATGGAGGGATGCGTCCCATATGGTCAATGCAGCTCGTCGTCTGGTTCATTGCCTGCAGCTGTTCCACTCCTTTGGTAGCAGCCTCATGCTGACGCCCCAGGCTGATTGCGTTTGTGAGGGTGAGATCACTGTCTTTGCCTAACAGCTCTGTGCGAAATAATTCGAGGTGGGTGCCTGCAATAATTAACTCAATAATTCGTTCTTGCAATTGGTCGTAGCTGAATTCACATCGAAGCGCCTGTCATCATCGAGGCTCTCATGCACCTATATGCTGGCGCATCTTCATTAGCATCAGCCTTTGGATCCGAAAGTTGAGGTTGACGCGCAAGTGACCCTCGAAGAATGTCCATATCTTCTCTGGGTTCTTCTGTGAGCCCTGATGCGTGAAGGCGACGGAGGCTTTCATCTCCGAGCCCAATCTTGATTTTCCTGGCGATTTTAGTCGGGTCTGTAATTTCATTGTCTTCGCAGACGAAGTTCATCTTCTGTTTGAAGAAGCGGAACAGCTCGGCAGCGTCGGCGCCGCCGTCGGGCCATTCCATCTGTGGGTACTTCGACATGATCCCACCGCTGCCACCATGTAGTAGTCACGAAGACGTGGTTGCAGAAAAGACAATCTTTAATTATGATCGAAGGGTTTATATACAGGATTGAACGGTGAAACGGATGACAGAGGAGAGAAAGCTATTTACAATGAGATGAGCGATAGAGTCTATAATTACATGAACTGATCACTACACTAGGGAAGCTTTGCCTGTGATCGCGTCCAATCAGCGTTATTGACACCTTCTCGAAGTTGACAGCAATTAAGCGGTTCTTAAGAGTAACTCCCAAATTCCATTTATCCTTGCAATAGGTGTGAAAACAACGATGCATTTCTTTGTGGTCGGCATTTTTTAAAGACATAGAATGATAACAGAAACCTACAAAGCGTTTGTGATCTTTTTAAATCCGCAACATCAGAGAAAATTTGACAGGCACACAAGACTTCAAAGGGGGTGGATTCTTGGTATATTAATGAGCAGAGGGCAGTATTGGGTCATCATTTGGTCTCTGTACATACACTCGTCATGACTATGAAAAGAAAACCCAACTCGACTCAGTTTTTTTCCATGCTTGATCCATGTTACTATATCTTGAAGGCTCTATAAGTGATTTCGACGGTCCCTTGAAATTCGTCATTTCGAGATTACACTGCATAATGAAAAGAGGTCTAGTGATGCACATGTATTACATGTAATACAGTAACCAGGAGAAAAAAAGAAATGTAGTGAAGCAGTTTGAATGAAATACACTCCCTGGGATTAAAGTTTAAACTTCCCAAGATCAACATGGACACAACGTCAAGAGTGGAATAAGGTACATAAATATCAATTTGTATCATGGCTCAAGTGAGTGAGAATTGTGTCAGATAAATCCTTTTTCTTGGTGGCTATTATAGCAGCCTGTTGAACAGTTGAGTACTGAGTGATATGTCTATATGTCTATCTGTTCACTGAATTCAACTTTTCAAGACTCCAAAAACTGAAAGAGCAATAGTCTTGGGAACCAGACTAACTCGAAAATGAGTTTTGTTCTTTGGAGAGCTTTGTGGATTTGTCCGAAGAGGATTTGATTGAAATTTTGTCTGACGAGAGACTCGCAGGGAATGAACACCATGTCTTCCATTCTGTGATTCGATGGGAAACAGATCTTGCAAAGCGGAAGCGGCGTATATATATTAGTGCACCACGTTCCCACCGCTTTACCGATACGCTTGATTGCGTGCCGGGGTTTCGATGCCCATGCGTGGTCTAACTGTTATACTAGGTCTATGCATTTACCCATCATTTTGATACTGATGTCTCACTCACTCTGTGTTTGGTCTGCTTCACTATCAACTACATATAATATTATTCGCCAAAACACTCTGATAAGATGATTCATAACATACAGTCATACTAATAATCACTATACGCAAGTTTCTCTTCTTTAAATATGTTCAACAGGTATAACTAGAGCATGAAAATGTCGCTATCCTGCACGCACTGCCTCATTATTGATTGTACCTTGCGGAGGATGAAGTGATAACAGTTTGATTTGATGGCCTGTGCGTATGCATTTTACTCTGCTCAATGCCTATTCCTGTATGATATGACGGCTTGTCATATACTGATTATACTTAGTGCATCATATACATTTTTTTTTCATTTTCTTTTATGATTATCGGTCCGTTCCTTGTCTCTGTATTAAATGATAACTATATAGTTTCCAATAAGCTAATTGTGACTTGAATAACATGATTTTTCATTTTATAATTTTCATTTTATTTGTTAAAAGTGAAAGACAGTACAGCTAGTACAAATAAATAAAGATTTGAATCATTTAAGAGAAATAACAGTGTTATATATGTATTTAAACTTTATTTCGACATGAACCCTCGCACTGCAAAGAGACGCTGTCGTTCGCAAAATCATATTGCTGATCAGCAAACGGGGGAAGCCTTTTCGGGACTAAATGTTACTATAAATAGCAGCCAATGAGTTACCACCTGTCAACGGTGTGTGTCTGTGTCATTTTATACATATATGACCAGGGCAGAGATATGATAAGATAATTATAGATAAAGCATTGTATTGTAATTTTGGCCTCACGGATGGATTAAGTCATCCGGATGCGTTAGATTGTTGAGTTATTTGCAAACACGAAGTTTCACATGTTATCCAGCTGGGTTAGATTGTTGAGTCAAGGAAATAATTACGAAATATCGCGAGATATCGCGAAATATCGCGAGTTATTCACTCAACTCTCACACTCAAGTCTCACGAAATTAAAGAGCTATTCATATATCCAGCAAATATGCATCTAAATAGTTTTTATTAATCTGGGTCATTTATGGAAATGTTGTTTTCAGGCAGTTTCTAAAGACTTATTGAGCAGTTCATGCGTTACAAATCGTTTTAATAGGCTTTATTTTTTATTCAAGCGGATCATGAGAGTTCATGGCAACTTTAAAATTGTGAAATGTAATCTTTGAATAACGTTGCCGATTTCTTGTCCTTTTAATCATTTGTTTCACACTGATTAGCCAAGCAAGGCCATGCCTGAAGCATCGTGTTATTATATTATGTGCACATGTCCTTATGCTGAGGCTATGCATTCAGACGACGATCATAACGCATTGGCCCATTCGTGGTTACTAAATCAGTTACTTAGTAATACTATTTGAGGTGTTATTGTGTGCAAGTCATTATACAAAACATAAGAACTTTATCAAACGACTCAATAATTATCACGAGAGTATGCTTAACAACACCAACGCAATTGACAGGAAACAGATAACCCATTTTTGTTAATCCCCCTGTTTCAGTTGGATTTTGATTCTAAATAGTCTTGCTCTGACCCAACGATGTTGAAGCATTAAAAGTACCGCCTTGTAACGACGTAATCCAGTGGTTAATATATAAATTACTGTACCGTTTAATTAGTCGCTCATATGACTATTTCATAGATTCGGTTTGTTGGAGGAAAGCCTCTGACAAACTTTGTGAGGCATTGATAATTTTGCACTGTACAATTAATTGAATAGATGAAGTCCCTGTGCCTTTGTTTAAGGTTGCAACATAGCAATCTCAAATCTGGTCGTTTGCAAATTAATTGCAATGAGGCCTATGGATTTATCACCAATAAAGCACCAACTTCCGAGATACTGAGCTTTGTTTTGAAAATAAAATGTTATACATGTACTTTCTTCACTTCTCTAGCGGCGCGCCATTGAATCGGCGTTGAAAGCTGATGAATGAAAACGACATAGCTTTGAAATCCGAAGGCTGTCTATTGCCCTGCGGAGAGTTATCAAACATAAGCTACGCTACATTAAGTAAAATGCCCTTGGGGGGAAGCATATGCCAAATTTCCTACCATTTTTTAACCACACATTTTTTGATTCATCACATCGCACTATTTAGTGACTCAATATTACCGTCAACATACTGTTAAACTTGATTTGTGACTGAGTGAATATTACTAGCGAAATTCATAGGTATTTCTAATCAATTGTTCATGTCATTTAAGTATTCAAATAAAGCTAAATATCCTCCATCTCGACCTCTTTCGTCTCTATTGTACTTTTCTTCTGCATTGAAAAGTCCTTTGATTATATAACTCAACCAGATGCACTTCCAATTAACACTCTTCCCTGCTTTTGAGACTTCTGGATCAAATCATAATGCATAATTCTAAAAAAAATCTACTTGTATGTGAAAGAACTTTAAGTCAAAGCCTACTTCAACGGCGGAACGAAATGCCTTTGCACCACGTTTCCGCCGCTTTACCGATGCGCTTGGCTGCGTGCCGGGGTTTCGAGGCCCATGCGTGGTCTATCTGTACTAGGATCTACATGTACTAGGTCTATGGACCAGGGAACCAGTGAAGCTGCTAAATTGACGTTAGTGCGTTATGATTCAAGCTAGGAAATCGCCTTGGTTATGGTTCGCCATTCGGATCAAGGTTACAGTTTTATATTGTTGACCCAATGCATAAAATGTATCACCAAAAATGTGACTGATTAATTATTTAATGAATTAATGATCGAATAATATTTAATCCTACTTTATCAACTAAATAAATAGATTAATGAGGTCATCACACTCTTTTCTACACAACACGAAATTTTTAAAACCTCAATCAGGTGTGTATACTAAAAATCGCTATTTGTTGTTTTAAAATTATCTTCAATGAATCAATTGCTGCAGATGAGAACTGATTCTTAAAGATCTTGTCGTACTTTTGGCTCCAAATCATCACTCAAAAAAATCGTAATCTAAAGGTTGTAGATTCATGCCACTGATAATTCCCACTTTGCTGCTAAAAATCTGTCAATTTGTTGTTGCTCTCGATCTTAAGCCGTGATTATTGATAACCGGAAGTATTTAGTTGCTTTGAATCTCGTCGCGATCATAACGAACTTCGACAACATTATACCAATGTGAGCGATCAATCCATGCTATATATAACATGGATTGATCGCTCACATAAGTACATGTATAATGTAGTCGAAGTTCGTTATGATCG
>KB292507.1:254766-293170 GCA_000328365.1 Capitella teleta
GTAACTTCAGTATCTCTGATTTTGCTGGTGATCTTCATCTGAATGTACTAGAACTGAGTATACTACGTTACTCAGCTATTATTTAGGTGTGTGATGTATACCAGATCTAGTCAGTTGGTCCTTGAATTATATTATCGCTTGAGCGCAACAAGATATAATTTACGTTGATTTGCCATAGTTTTATATTTCTGCAGACAACACATTGAGTAGTCGGATGGTCCGCGGTAAAGCAAAGCAGGACAGGTTTAATTGAACTGCGGCTGCCTTAACCATCATTTCTGACCACTCGTTTACTTGCATGTTTCACTAAAGCTTTCTATCATTCACTTATTCATTCATTTCAAGGAGTGTCGGCTGCAGCTGCTAGCTAGAATTCAATTAGAATCACTCTACTATAGTATTAAACAATTTGTAGAGCCCCTTCAGAATCAACAAGATCGTTCAAGCACAAAAGGACCACAAAGATCAAGCACGATAGGCTTACCACGAGATATGCCTAATTGTTAAGTTGGTCAATTAAAGACCTTAGTTCAGTCTGAGTGTTTTTACCGTTATCATAATTCTATTGAAACTATATGGGTTAGAATATACATGTATGAGCATACGAGACGATAAATCCGCTCGTATACAATTTACAAAAAGTTCACATTAATGAATTAACGCTGAGGAGTTTTTCATTTATCACGATTCTCGATTCTGACCTGCGTGTTCCATATATACAGAGTGGGACAATTCATTATGTTCCTCAATCATTGATGCAGATTTGTTTACATTATTTTCGTAATAATTCGTGCGTAATTAATTTAAATCATAAATCATGCTCGTTTAACATCAAAACCCTTAATATTGTATTCATTAGCATATTGTTGCCATGATAACCTGTGGAGCTATCGTTTCCCGCTCTTACCTTTCTTTTATCGTTGTTTTGATTTTGATTTATGATCATTCTGAAACACGAATCCATTACGCTGAGTCTTCTAGAGTCCGAGCACTGGCCACTTGAAGGTTTTGCTAAAAGAAAGTCGACGAGACCGTTATGTAACCGAAAATTCGGGATGATCCTTGGTATTATAGGGGTATCTGCTAGCACCTCCATAAGCAACCACAAATTTAAACTTCCAGGGAGCTGGTATAGAATTCATTTGGGTGATTACGTCAAATGAGTCCGGATATTGCTTCCCGATGGCTTATGTAGCATAAGGTGACAGAATCGACACCAAAAACCACATAATTATACCCCCAAACAATATCAAGAAACTCTTCCTTTGTCAAAATCTGTATACTCTCCTAGCAGCCCAAAATCTTGCTTTTATGCTTTTGTCTAATTGAGAGCCATGTAGTATGTACACAGTGTTATTCAATGAGTTGGACATCTGGGTTTTACCTGTAGGCCCAGGAGATTCGTGAGACTACTCATAGCTTCACATGTATATTCTGCCATTACAATGTCTTTTCTTAGCCAAATTCGAACAGTTTACGCACTACTTATTATATCAGAATATTGCATAATGTAATAGTATGCACTTAGTACTTATCTTATCGAATAATACCCCCCCATGACCCGTCTTGCATGGCCTATTCATCAAGTTAGATAAATCATTGAGATAAGGAATTATTATTTGTTTACCTCACCAACTTATAACAATAAATTGAAGCAGCAGTAGACATAAATTTTCACATTATTCATTGTCGTAACAATGCTTGACCTCAAAGAAAACTCCCTCAGGATACTCGAGCCTGAAATCGTCTTTTATAGGTAAGACCTTCATTTTTACGAAACAAATAATTACTTGTATATCACTGTTGGTGAAATAGTTACTGTACCTACTCAACAACACTCACAATAACTGCCTGACTTCTATATGTATTGACTTGAAGGAAATGTACTCGTAATATGACTAGTAGTAGCAGCTAGTACTTGTTCCCATTTACTGCACTTAGGTGCTCCAGAGGTTTACTTACAAGTAAATCTAGGTCTTACTGGTAATATTCGATATGGCTTGAAAATTGCGCTTCTGCGTGAAGCACAAAGTTACTATAGTTCGATCTTCGTTATGTCGAGTGGTCTGTTATCTAAGACTGGGTTTTTTTTTCTCTCTTGATCATTAATTCTTTTTTGGTAGTCAATTGTCAAGGTTTCCTAACTCAAAATGTATTGGACGACACCCACAAATATATTCATTGTATATCGGATAGTGGGCGTAGTCCGTTACACAAACCTTAATAAAATTATGACAAAATGTAATAGTATAAAACTATTGAAGTACATAATATATACTTGTACATGCATTGGTCTCTTGAAAGATAATTTATAGCTGGTTGTTAGCCTGTACACTTAAAGGCTTTAACAGTACGTGGAACATTCTTATATTGATGAAATTTTCTGTGTGTCACACAGAAAAGGCTGAAGCTTCTCACTTGGCACGTGCACCAGCAACCGTGTGCAAAATGAATGGTGGTAAATCTGAAATTACTTCTGAATTTGAAATCTTTACAAGCCCATGGGTAAGCGATCATATTGGTCTACAGATCTGGACTTCATAAATAAACTTGCCACATTTCATGCCGATTCATTTCGTCTTTGCAGCTTTAGAACTAAAGACATAGACCATGGAAAATGGTGTGTTCGGTTTTAAATTGGGTTATATGCATGCTATTGTGTGAAGTAAGGGCCTCACCCTGGATTAATCAAGTTCATTCCGTGCAACTCAGTGATTTTAAAGAGTTTGCTCCGTTATGTGATTTACTCTTTACTCTTTACATAGTTCGTTAAGGTCGATTGACCTGTTGTGTGTCGGGCCGGGTATAAGGACGAGCACCACTATTATGCTTTGTGACGTGAGTTCATGAAATTCCTCTTGTGCAGCTAAGAGTGAGACGATGTGTGGATAGCAAGGGAACCAAGCAGCGGAAAGTCAACGATTACATCTTTTTGGACAATGCAACAACCGTGACAGATAAGGCAAGATAATAATAACGTTCAGCGCTTATGCTGCTCAATTAACAATCCATGATATCTTATCACGCCCGCGTTGATAAGCATTGTGGATAATTCCTCGGTTGTGAGATGCTGATAACTTGAGAAATTGTACTGTGATACATATACATATATATAAGGACCCACCAGGTCTCAAGCTTCTTCAGAACAAAGCAGTAGCCAGCATTGATTACTCTTTCAATTCTGATCACTAGTGAGTTGGTGCGGATCCCAGAATGGCAGGCGGAGGACACGTAGCTGCCCCAAATGCCCCGGACGGAGGCTGGGGCTGGATGGTAGTCATGGCTTCATTTACACTGCAGGCCTTGACGATCGGAATCACTTACACCTTCGGCGTCATCTTCGTCGATCTTTTAGATTATTTCAAAGAGAGCCAGTCGATTACGGCGTGGATCGGATCCATTCAACCATGTCTGCTATATTTAACTGGTCAGTGTTTGCAGTTCTCCTATGCTTGTGACCTTTACAGTGAATATGTTGTTGTGCAGGCATCGTCTCTGGTCCTCTAATTAGGAGATTTGGATGGCGTAAAGTGACCATTTTTGGGTCAATACTCAGCGCCGTTGGGTTCGCGAGCAGCGCGTTGGCAAACAACGTCTATGTGTTGTACTTCACGTATGGAGTCATGACAGGTTTGGGTCATTGATGAGTTAATGGCAGTTGAATACAAGTTTTCATGTTGCAGGTATTGGTAATGGCCTGATGTATGTGACTTCAATGGTAGCCGTACAACATTACTTCGACAAGAGAAGAGCCATGGCTACCGGACTAGCCGTGTCAGGGTCAGGGGTTGGTACCCTGACCTTTGGACTGCTGACTCGTTCCTTGACTGATCGCCTGGGTTGGAGATGGGCACTAGTTGTCGAGGGTGGCATCATGCTGCTTGGCGTAGTTTGCGGGGCCATCTTCCGACCTTTACCTCAGAACGAATCCAATGAAGATACAAAGCTTGAAGCTGAAGCCAACAAAACTGACGAGGTTGTCGACCAGAGTCCCTTCGAGCAAGAAGAACCAGGTTGTTGCAAGAGATCGTGTGATTGCATTGACCTCAGCTATTTAAAGAACCCCGTCTTCATCATATACTGCTTCAGTATCCTCATGTTCTGCTTCGGTTACCACGTGCCGTACACTTACACCCCAGAAAGAGCGAGGCAGCTTGGTATTGATTCCAAGTCGTCATCATTTTTGGTTTCCGTGATGGGAATGGCCAACGTCGGAAGTCGACTCTTGTTTGGCTGGGTCGCTGACCGCAGCAAAGGAGTCCGGTTCTACCTGGCTGGTATCATGTTGACCCTTGGAGGAGTCGTATCAGTGGCCATCCCTCTCTTCACCACGTACCCGCTCATGGTGCTCTACAGTGTCATGTTTGGATCCTTTACTGGTCAGTTGGGAACTCCTATGCTCACTTTCTTGCACGTTCAATATTTAGGTCATAAAATACTGTGTACTAACTCTTGAATTGTAACCTTGAGCGCGCAAGTAATGTAATTGTTTCACGATGACCTTTGACCTCGTCATGGCGACAATTGACCTTGTCTGAAGCACCCTCATTCATGTAGTGTTCTTTTATTGTTTACTGTATTTCTCGATTGCAGAAGGCAATCAAAGTTGTTTGAAGTGTACTAAAGTGTAGTACGGTCTAGGGGGCACCGAATAGCTCAGTAGGTTAAACCGGCTGACTGCAATCATATGCCAACCGTGGAGGTTAAACAAATTTTCACCTAACCTAACCATAAATAACTTAACCTAACCTAACCTGCATAGTAACATGATATAGATGTACCTCAAGTTATTTAAACAAAGCTCTATTAAAGTCACTGCATAACGTCTAATCTCATATTAAATTAATAAACTTCACCAACCATTAGCTGCACATGTACACTTACGGGCACGTGTATCACATTTACCTAACGTTAAATAACCAAAACTTTTCACCTAACCTAACCAATAATAACTCAACTTAACCTAGCCAATAATAACCTGCATAGTAACATATACCTGCACCTCATGTCAAAAAAACAATATAAGAATGAAATAGAGATCGACAAAGTTTATTTATTCATAGGAAAACATATTAATTGACTGAACATGATCTTTTATTGTCTTCAGGCGGTGCAAGGAAGCATCCTCCTCCAAAATCCTGAAAGACAAAATAAGTATTCCCTAAATGTCCAGATCATTAACAGAGTTCAGGATACTCACTCTTCCGATTCTTGGCTGAATGTGCTGAGGGCACCTGCATGTCCACCTCGAGCTCTTGGGGCAAAGATACATTTCAGAATCGTTCTCTTAGACATTTGACTTAAAACAAACTGCATTTTTTATTCCAGCGTTTTCTTTCTTTTTCACCTCTCCTCCACACAGTCTGAATAATGTTACTCTGCAGAATTCTAAGAATGGTAATAATAACAATTGTACAACACCAGACCCTGGAAATCAGGCGTTGTGATTGTAAATTATAATTATAATCCGTTATAATTGTAATTCTTCGGTGACTCTGCAGTGCTGCCCAACTGCGTAACAAGGCCGGGCGCTGTGTACTACTAACTGTCTATGGTGGTATGCAGGATAAAGAATCCTTGGGATTCATCGATAAATGGAAACCCCGGTCCCGGGCCTTCTGTTCTGGCGCCCGTATCATCCGATTGGTTTGGGTGGAGCCGTAAAACCACAGCACACTCGTAGTACGGTCTAGACTCTTGTAAATGCTGAATAGCTCCGAGTACACTGTGTTGCCACCATGACCTGGGGAATCGAGATAATTATCATAAATGTAATATTGTTTATACTTGGTCTTACGCAGCTTCCTTAATGTCAACCAACACGCACATTATTTTATACATAACAAAGATATAATTGATCTCAATTATTGACTACATGTAAAGATTAAATTCTTTTTTGTTTGCATTTCCAGGAAGTTGGGCATCTCTTTTCCCCGTGATCTTGGTGGATCTTCTGGGAATTGACTCAATCGAGCGTTCATTGGGACAATGTTTAGCAGCGGGATCTATTGCTTTCTTATTGGCATCGCCAATCTCAGGTAGGGATAACCCAGTACCCAATAGATTGACTGCTATGGTTTCCTCACTTCAGGGTTGATCATTGAGGGGACGGGGGGTAACTTCGACACCCCCTTCATCGTTATGGGTAGCGCAGAGGCTGTCGGAGGCTTAGTGTTTTTCTTCATCAAATGCGTGCAGAGGCGAGACACTGAGTACCAGACGATCGACGAAGACGAAGACGAAGGCGCGAGGAGGCAAAGATACATTTCAGAATCGTTCTCTTAGACATTTGACTTAAAACAAACTGCATTTTTTATTCCAGCGTTTTCTTTCTTTTTCACCTCTCCTCCACACAGTCTGAATAATGTTACTCTGCAGAATTCTTGAGTCCTTTTTGAATGTATGTTGTTCATGAACTTGTATAATGTGGTAATAATAACAATTGTACACTAGTGTCATGGCTTTATCTTCTGTTTCTATTGAGGATTATATACTGATTAGATATGTGGATCAGTGCTAAGAGATTATCTTTTTAATCTCTTTCAGATTGCGAATTGTGGCATCACGTTTCTAGTGAACTTTTAACTCATTAATGTTATATATCAGCGATGCAACAATTACATGGTGCCTGTATTTATTAACGTGATAGCTGCATTAATTTATCTGGTCGAAGAGTTGAATTGGTTCACACGGCTGCCAATGCCAACTTCTTTCTCATTCGCTGCATGGCATCGGTTGCAATGCTATCACCCAGGGACACATGGCCTCTTGCCTTGACGGGACGCACTGAACAATTACATACACCTGGTGACGTTGACTCATCTGGTGACCTCTCACTCTTCATGCTCCTTGATGGCACAGTTCTGGAAATGATTGAGGGAGAGAAAAAACACCCAGCAACGAATTACCACTCAAAAACACAATTACTCGAAGAAGGGGAGTGGAGGGAACCTCCCTGACTAGGGTTTCCGGCTAAGAATCTGCCCCTTAAATACAACATTCACAGTATAGATCCAGGCGCCACAGCTTTCTTCGCCACAAGGTCTAACATTTCTCTGTATTCTTTTTTTACTGCATAAATCCTGAAAAACTAATCATGTATGCCCCAATTATAACCAGATCTAGCCCAGAGTTTAGGAAACTCACCTTCTCCTTATTAAAAACCTGACTTCAGAATCATCATGGCGGCCGCGGTCGGATTATCCAAGAACCCAGTTTCGCTATTCTGATGATAAAGGATCTTGGGAGTACACACACAAACCTTGTACTGTCAGCTTGTTCTTATCTTTACCGATTGGATCTGATTCATCTGCGATATTTGAATAAAGTGATGACAACAATGTCGATCCCTCTAAGTACTTTGAAGCGACGCAGTTCTTTGCGTGTCTTGGATTTATTATGGACATACCGATATTATCCATTTAAATTTCCCCGGAAAGGGTGTTGGTATGGAGCAAGTAACTGTTGATAAAAACATGCCCATGGAAGGTAAGTTCAATTGGAACAATTGTTTGCTGCGTCTAATGTCAAGGGTCAAAGGATTCTAATCACAACGAAGAAAGCAGGAAAATAACAAAAAATACTTAATTCAAAATAACTTTGTGATTCACGAATATTTGTCTTCTATTATTTGCACGTGAATAAAGGATTATTTGCGAGGACCCTATATGGCAGTAAAACAGTTGTGGGCAATAATTATTACATATATGTACAAGAAATCAGATAATTAGTTTACAAGACACGAAACGGAATACAATACCATAAACAATAATACGCATACAATAAATAACCATAATTATGAAATGTTCAGCAAATGTTGAGGCTAAAATACATATATACCATACCGGAGAAACACGAAAACTAGATGCATAATATTTTTGAAGATTTCGCCAACTGATACATTGATTTTCAACCCCACGCACAGTATGTTAACAAATTAAGATTAAAGATATAAAGATACTGGTACAAACTAATGATACGCTAACCCTGAATTTATTATAAAAATGATCTCTTGACATAGGATTTAGTAGTGGAAGAGGGGACAAGTTTTGAACATTTTGATTTGAACCAACATGTCCCTGGATGTCCAGGCACGTAAGAAAACGCCCCACACCTATCATCAGTTGCACATGTTTGACTACATCGCAGAGGAGAAGAAGAAAGTCGGGATGTGTCGTGTTTGTGGCAGTCAGCTTCGTACGCGGAGTACAAAACAGCCATTTCTTGCACTATGAAAGAAAGGTATATTACTATTTTATATAACCTTCGATCTCAAGTTGTGTACTAACGTTTGAGATCAACACCCTTAATGTAAGACGAATCGATTTCGTTAGACTTGCCCTGAGCAATGAGCAGCGAGTCAATTCCACACGGAGGCCAATCGCTCTTCAGTGAGCATCGCCCGTCTTCTACCTTCATCTCATTTCTCTTCTCGAAGTGGTAAGCTGTACAAGGTCCTCGCTCCTCGCATTCACGTCGACAGCTGTCATCGTCATTGACATCGACAGAAACCCACGTTGGCGACAGCTCACATTTGCCAGGAAGCTGACCGTAGATAGGCGTCGGATATTCATACATGAGATCGGTTGCTAAAGAGATAGAATATAGGGTGTCCATTGAGTGTCCATTTCAACGCTCACCATTTAGGTCGATCAGTAACCATGTGTAGTACTCGGTTTCAGCGTATCGACTTAACGTGTACTGAAGGCTGTCCACACCGTCCCTCTCCGGAGCGTTCTTTGACCTTTGTAAAGAAAAACCAAAATATATTATCATTAATCAGCATGATAAACGAAACCATAATTGGCTCTAAAGACTCACTTGGATGCACGCATTTTTGGGTTGCGTCTGTCCGAAACGTGGGGAATGGTAGCATACTTAGCCAGAATGCGCGAGGGTCGAATCATCTTATAATGATGTCGTAGCACTCTGTTGATACCATGTAAATATACACACTGATCAATGAACATGTCACCGTCAACAACATACCTGTAGTAAAAGTCATCATCTTCACCTCCCCAACCGAAGATGTAATTAGTGAACCCGTTGACCTCTTCAAAGTGCGATGGGTGAACTGCAAATCCGCCCCCAATTGTCACACCACAGCATCGGCTGCGCGAGTATCACTAAATCACTGTGTCCGGGTAAGAATCTACGTAAAAGTATACATACGTGTAATTCCACTTGCTAAGATAAGCGCCATAGTGATGGAATGTACGCCTGGTGGCGTTCACCCCATGGCAGACTATATGACGATCGTCCTCCATCAGAAGGTCTACGTCATGAAAGACGACGCAGTCAGCCGCCCAACCGCGAGATTTCATCTCCAGAAAGGCTGCGTTCATAACGGCCGCTTTGTTGAAGACGGGCGGCAGGTGCTGAGGATCAATTTGGTTATTATTGCTAATGCTGTTTATTATTCAGCAATGTGATACGACTTCATTATTACATCTTGGGTTGCATACGCATAGAATAACAAAACGAAAAAGTTTTTTCATCAAATGATAGTTTAGATATGGATATTAGATTGCTTACACAAGGTAGTCTCCATATCTATGGTATTGATGACACAATTGATAATTCATGAGCGTACTCAGGATCTTAGGAGGAGGTGGGGTGTTCAGTGCAGATCCTGTAAGTACTACATATACTTATTAATCCAATTCGTGCTACGGAACGATGCGTGCCATAAAGACACGCAAATGCTAGGGGAGACCGGGGTCTAAATCCTTACGCCGCAATTCGCGATAAAAACATTAAAATCTGCGCTTTCCAAATGACAACTAATCGGTAATTTCGAGCACATTTCGATATAAACTGAACATTTTTAGAAAGATTAAATCCTCATAAAGATACTGGAAGCATTTTGGAAAGTTTATAAGTTCGTTAAACATTTTTATTTACGCATCAAACAACTCCGCTGTTAACGATACTTTTACACTCGCAAATACCATATGGAAAAATCCTACCCTAACGCCTTAGAAAAAAAAAAAAAAAAAATATCTTTACAACTTTGTCAAACGTCCATTTAAATCCTGAAAGTTTATCGTTATAACTTCCTTATTAATTTCTTAACTAGAAAAGAATATATATTGCATTCATTCGCGATTACTCTCGCAATCATAACGTGAATCAACGAGAACCGATAAAATCGAGCACAATCATAATGCCGCAATTCGTTGAACTTTTCATCAAAGCATTCTTGTCAGCTAGTCTACGTACACTTTCATGGTACTAGTACATGAACTACTGTAATAACATGTCATTGTCTCATTGAGACTGAATTAATCTACTACTACCAAGCTTACATACTACAGCAAGACGCCATAGATCTTGCAAATTTTTCGTTAAGGACTACTTGTTGATTAATGCAAATTCTAAATGATGCCATGGGTTCAAACAATTTTTTTTCTTGAAGCATATTTATAAGTACGATCTGATGTATGGGAGGCTTAAGGATAGGTTGGATATTGTGTTTATTTATCATGATATTAGGTGAGTGTGGAGACTCGCAGTCAGTACATGAACGGCATCTGAATAATAATTATGTTCACTGTCGGGCGAGGTATAAATATGTATACACACCCGAGTCATATCTGCAATTACTGCATATGATGTATGCAACTGCAAAGCTTAGCTGCAAAATTTAGCAATGTCTGCAGTAAATATTGCTATTATAATTATTAGTCTATCTGAGTATATCTCTAAATTTATATCATATATGCATGTCTATTTTTTTAGAATAATATTGCAACTGTGACACTATCCATTCAAGACTATTGGCCTCAAGTCGACGCAAAAATGCATGACTATCACCGACCCAGTCACAGACAGGCGACCGGCCGGTGTCACTGTAAGACTTAGCAAAACAATTACCAATGATGTATTGTGACATGCAGTGCTGACTACTAAAACAAACCATGTCAGACATCATGGTCATGATGTCACTCATATTATCGCTCGTCAAACAAAGATCATCATTTCAAATGGTTATTCACAATCACTGACAATGGACCTTTGGTAATATTTATATGTCCTCTGCGTTGACCCTTACATGCATGACCAAATGACCAATAATATGGTCGAGTTATCGACGGAGAAGGGTCAAGGAGATGTGTGGGTAAATGAGAAGCATACTTTTTTGTTCTGAACCACGTCTCATTACGTATTCTCGATGTAAACCACCCACGAGCCATGTCGAAGCCCAACGCTCGGCCGTTTCATGATCACCACCCTGTCGTTCTCACCTGTTCGACAACGACTATTCGATAGTCCAGCATTTGCCGTTGTAGGATTGGATGAGTATGAATGAGGAACGCTTTCAGGTGAACGAATCGATCTCGGAAAGGAACAACAACGATTGCTCGAGTCCTGGCTTGGCAACTGGGTGGCTTCCAGACTCCTCCAGGTTGTATTCCCAGGTCGCGGAGCTCCTGGTCGACCTGAGACCATGAGTAAGTAAGCACAGTCTGCATGTCCACTTTGTTGCGTCCATCTGAAGGAAATACGTTGTAACAAATTGAACAAAAACTCCGACAATTTGTATACTTAAATTAGCAGGGAAGCACGGACATAGTGAAAGATTTGAGGTGACGGCAGGATCAGTGTAGGCCTCACACTCCGATTGCATTTTCTTCATTGCTATCTCGAGATCTTCTGCCTCGGTTGCATTGTCTTCAATGGGTATCAGGTGTGGTTGTTTGCCGATTGGAATGAATTTTGTTGTACGATTCGGAATTGTTGCTGCTGGCGTTGCTGATATATCTGTTGGCGGTTGTTCATCTGTTGTAATTTTAGTTGTGGCTGCATTCGGAATGGTTGCTTGTTCACCACGACTGGGGATCTCTGATCTTGGAGTGATGCCAAGTCCGATAATATTGGGATAGCGTACGAGGATGACAAGACAGAGAAAAAACAGGCTCCATGCCAGCTTCTTCGGAGCGTTTCTGCTGACCAGCCTTGAAATCCAGTGCATTTAGACGGCTCTCTGAAAATGGACGGATAATAAGTATTGTCATGTAATAAAAGTGAAGGTCCGTTTAATCAGCAAAATGGTATCGGTGCAATCGCAATAATTGAAGGTTATTACGACGGAAAAGAAAAAGCTTAGGGTTTAACTCTCCGTGTTCTGACTTAGAGAGAGTGTGTGTGTGTGTGTAAGTGTGATCCTAGAGCTGTTTGGCACTTTTGTTCTTCAATGCCCTGGCTAAGCACATTTGAAAATGGTGAGGTACAAAAGATCGAAGTTTCGTCAACGGAATCTCTGAATTTTGTTATTGTATGTATTTGAAGCCGATATATAAAACTCCAAAGACCTCCGAGGAAATGCCTCAACTCGGGACGTCGACCTTCCCAGGCGACATTGAAATGTAGGCGGGCGATCAAACCGACTGAGCTGATCTGTACGTGTATGACGATATAATAATTATTATCACTGATGCATGTTCCTATGTTCTCATTTGAATATCATTTTCAAATTGAGTGCAGTAAAATGATGAAATAAATCGCTCAATCAAGAACGCTACCGAGACAGAAAGGGGGGGGGGGGGGCGACGACAAACACAAAAGAAAATGACGAAACAAAAAGCAGCAATTCCATCATTTTAAGCCTATATATTTGGCTGTCTGTCTATATCCCTATGCCAGAAGGTTTATCGCAATACGCTAATTCCGATTTCAATCCTATGAAAGCCACTGGCAACAATTTCAATGAATTACATATTGATATCCGAGGGAAGCACGCTTCAATTAATCCAATTATTTCGCTCAACCCAACCATGCTTTGAATGAAACCGACAGATTAACCTAAAATGCGGGGCGTGCACCGGATGCTGAAAATATAAAAGCTCAAGCGTTCGCTTATTTGGGTATTTTGGCCATACAATTACATGTATATGTACTTTGTTAAATGCGTGTACTCGTGGAGTTGGCCTTGCCTGAGTTTACCATGCTAAGCACACAGGCTAGAAGTTGAAGGAAGTCCAAACGTTATTGCGGTGGCCGCGTTAGAGTAGTGTTAGAGCGCGCTCGCTTAGCGTGCAGATGTGATGTCGGTTTGGTAAGGTTGCAACAGGGATAATGGCGGTTGATGGGTTAGTTGGAGAAGAGATTAGAGCTTAGCATTTCCTCTGGTTATATAGAAACTTAACCTTTGGAGAAAGTGGCAGTTCTCACCTGGAGGGTGTGGTCGGTTAGTGTCCCGAAGGGAGTTCAGTGTTTAAGGACGAAGGGAGTAATAGATGGAGAGATTGAAGCAAGGAGTGGGGAAAGACCTACTATAGCGTAATCTATAAGGCATGCAAGGGTATTCACGACATACTTGACTGAAAGGGAATAACAATTTCCGTCGGTCGTGTATAATGTTCACCTCAATACATTGAATAATTATTAGAATGGATATGATAAAATAGTATCCTCCAAATGTCAGCATAAAGTTGCCCGCTTTGGTTTTGGATGCGCCGATCGACGCATTCGGAGTTGTTATGAGAATTATGCTAATCACAAAAAAAAAAAAAAAAAAAAAAAAAAAACGAAATTCGAAAATTTCAAAATTAGACGCACAATCCGTGTGACCACTTTGGGGTGCATTAGATGCGTTTACCTTAGTCTGATGCTATGGCTCCTCGTTTTAAATGCACCCTTTCCACAGATATAAAATCTCTTCAATAGTACTCAGGAAAAGAATGCCCCTGTTATGCGCTTGATGGAGACCGCAGCGTTATATGCCCCCTAAAAAATTAGCACGGGCTTTAATCATTCAGGTGTAGTAACGCATTCTACTTCCTCTGTGCTCCAGGTGATTGAACACCTTTATTTTCTGAACTTACTCAGAATAATTATTTCTTCTGTGCACGATGTCCATGGACACTTTTCGACTTCGTCATTCAAATGTAACCGATACACAGTGTGTATTATTTTCGGTGAAAGGATAAATATGCATGCAGTTGAAAATACTTGAAATAATGTGCTCAAGGACTTGATAAAGTGAATAAACGATTAGTAAGTACTCTCTGGCGAACATCGACCGACCGTTTGAATGCTCCCTAAGCTTGCATAACGAGGGCCATTGCTTGATCGGTACAGTGTGTGATTGGGGTTTTACGGCTCCACCCAAACCAATCGGATGATACGGGCGCCAGTTGATCGGTACACATGCGTCGAACCGAACGAAATGACCGAAACGTGGTTCGTGCACGCTTTAAGCCATAACATATTAATAATGCCTCGATCCCAGCGTTTGCCTAAGGGCATCAGGACACCGCAAACAGGTTCCAAATGCACGTCTTTTGCATCGGTTCATCGACGGTTCATTGCCATTGTTAGCAATAGGATAATTCCGTTGGTGACATCACACCCGAATGAAATTAAACACCGAAAATAATTTACGGAGATTTAAAAATTAAAACTGCTCAAATTCGATATATCATGGAATTAGCCGATAGTTGGAGCTGGTATGTATAATGTCTTTACGCGCATTTGTCATTTGTATCTGAGCACCCTCTCTACCTAGAGTCCTGGGTGGTAAATTGATATATTGTACACATATACTTTTTGCAACAGATGGTGTCTGAGAAACACTTTCGGAAAGTAAAACCATTGTTTAAAGGGAGGGAGAACTGGTTAAAAATAGACTTTGAGTCGTTATTTGATGCACCAAAAATGATTCCTATGCCTGGCCCACACAAGGAATATCATCCCTAACGATTTCGCGGGAGATATATTGCTAATTAGACGTGACGTCAGGAGCTGTAATGAAACACCGAGTTCCCCATCTTTTACAATGGGCCTCGTCATATCAGCGTGTCCTGCGACTAAACCCCTGGATATTTTTTTATTTTCTTTTCGGAAATAGATAGAATAATCATTTTGCCACCAGTCAGGCGCGAAAAAAAAATATTTTTCGCTATTTTTTTTATTTTAACAAGCAATTTTCTAGGACACCTACCATGTTTCTCATCCTGAAACAGTAAAAAGGTCAGCCAGAGTGCACCACGCATGCGCTTTCGTTTCGTAAACAACAGAGATGTCCTTTTATGGCGAAGATGATCTGCTCTGATTGGCTGAAGTCGATAGCTTCACGAGGGGAACGGGACCAATCACTGCAAGCCTTCAGCTGACGTTTGCCTCCTATACTTCGTAATGGAAGTCATTCTCCCATCGGCCCAATGCTAACCCCGATATTCGGAATGGATTATTTCCTTACGCTTGCATCCAGGCATGGTGTTTTTGACACGGAATGCTATCAATTGGTGCTATGAGTCAATAGAACATAACAGATTCAATTAGCACTCACTGATAGTATTATAGAGCACTCACTTGAATTCTTTCAGCGCCGTTCAATTTTATTTTATCTTGTACTCGGGATATTTCGCTTCTATCAAACAAAATTGTAAGACAAATATAGCAGTCATTGTTTAACATATGCCACGCAAATATCGGAAATAACAAGATGGTGAACAGGTTGAGGAAGTGATCAGCGGATTTATTCGATTTAGCCAAGCGAAAAATCAGGCAAATGTCATGGCCTTAAATCAATACATGTATTGTGACTATTGTCATCGCGCGTGTGCGTCACGCGGCATATGCAACACCTGCTCAACAAGCAATCCCTCATAACATCCTGGCTACGCTATGAACGAATGTTTAACGGAAGAATTCATGCGTTGAGAGACAGTTTAAGCTAGGCTAAACATTCAGAGAAACTGGCCCTGATCACGATCAGCCAATCTGTCGTAAGGGGTGTTAGTGTTTTTATATCTCGCACGTGTTAGGGCAAAAAAAAAAAAAAAAAAAAAAAATGTATTTGGTTAACACATTCATAAATCAATTGTCAGAAAATGAAGCATTATCACCCGATTTATATATCGGTAGAAAACGAGAACAGACGTCGATCTGCACCCGTTAGGCTAACGGTATCCGACCGATACACAGGCACGCGTGTGTCGTCGGGAGTTGTTAGCTAACGGGCTCCGACGGAGGCTGCTGCCATGCGGGAGCCTCCGGGGAAAGAATCGCAGCTCATTAGAAATATTAATAATAAATACGCGCAAATGATGTTCATGTGTCTGCGTACATGTCGAGAATACCGACGTGAGTGAGTGAGTGATTGGGGTTTTACGGCTCCACCCAACCCGTTCGGGTGATACGGGCGCCAGAACAGAAGGCCCGGGACCGGGGTTTCCCCCTACTCTTATCGATAAATCCCAAGGGTTCTTTATCCTGCATACCACCATAGACAGTAGTACACAGCGCCCGGCCTTGTTACGCAGTTGAGTAGCACTGCAGAGTCACCGAAGAATTACAATTGTAATTCACAATCATAACGCCCGTGGCCTGATCGGGTCTCGAACCCGGGACCTCGACCCTCACAGAATACCGACGTATATTACCGACATATCGTAATATTTTTCCCTCCTATACACTAAAAATGGAAGAAAAAATGGGCATCAGGTCGGCTTCAAATCGATGAACATGATGCGTATTGGATTATATCAAAGAACGTAAATCCTAAGAACGCTCACTTTCATTGGCGACAACTGTAAGCGCCGCGACTGTGCTGCCCCTAGTGGCGAACCGGGATAACTAAAAACAAAAACATTGAGCGGATGGGTGGAGTCAAGGTCACCTGTACTCTATTTAGGTGGCCTTGGTGGAGTGCCCTGTCAAAGCTTATATACGTGCTCGCTTCTTTCGCAAGCACAAAGTTTTAAATAATACGATTAGCAGTATTACAATGAAAACTTTTTTGAATAACTGTTAAACCAAATATACACAGATGTTACAGCGATTAAATTACGAACTAAATAACCGTCGGTCGTCCTCGTGGATTGAGCCTCAACGGCTCAACTTGTCCATCGTATTCGACATGCAGACTACTGTTACTCACTACACGTCTAATGATGTCTTTGAGATGTTTAATATTCCGTAGTAATGCTTCTACAATTTAATGGTATGTTCATGAAAAGGAAGTAAATTTGGAAACGAAATCGGGTAGATTGAAACATTTATTTTACTTTCGTGCATTTGCATACAATATACCGTACGTTAATATTATTCAGTATCAATAAGATAAAACCCCGCACTGTTTGTAGAGATATACTTTGAAAAACCTGCTTTGATGTGTAGCATAAAGGTAAGTCAGTTGGAATAACTTGATAATTTTGATTGATCAGTGTGCCTAAACCTAGGACGGAGACATAATTATGGGGGCACATACCCGCAGTGTTGATATTACAGAAGAGAGAATCCAGAAGTTGAGGCAAAGGCGGTTGTGAAACTTCAAGAAATACATAATAGTATTTGGGAAAACCCAGTATGTTTGCAATTGTGTTGACGACCGAGAATTAGAAACATAGGGATCGATCATCAAGCCCGTAGCCAGATTTCAGCGAAAGGGGGGTTGGGTCGTCTGTAAGATAGTGGACCCATGCAAGCATAAATTGCAATGTGATAAAGCCACCGAATAATAGATACCAATTGAGGGCCATTTTGATACAGCATGATATTTTGCATATGGAGAAGCGGAAACATGGTGAAAACATACACTCAGTCACGTTATGAAGGTTATGTGAGAATGTCATCCAAGCGCCTTGAGTATTGTTTGCAAAGAAACTTCATTCAAATTGGTGTCGTCATCATAATTTGTGTAAATCAAAGCAACTGATGACAGTGTCTTTCATCTCCCATTCATGTTTTAGACTCCACAAAAAGTGCTCGCCGACCTCTCACATTCACAAAATGCTACCGGTAGTGTGTATTGTTCAGCCAACTAGTATTTCAAGTGGAAGGAATAATATCATATGTATTTGACATAGGGGCACATTTCTTGATGGCTTGAGCCAGATTGAGTCTAGTAATAAGTCTTACGCTGGACCGTTGTATTAAAGAAAAAACGTAAACATAATACACTTTTCTGGTGATTTGATCTCGATAGAGCTATATACATGGAAGCATAATTCAATTTTATATTATAGGCATCTCTTCATAGTTCAATATAATATAAGGTCGTTTAATTTTTGTCTGACTGCTGATAATCAGCTTTGCATGATAAATATAGGTAAGCATCGGAATTCCTCTGCTGTCGCCTTACGCAGCATTACTTGGCATTGCATAAAATATGTTCTTTATATATATGTCATCATGCAAAAAGCCTAAAAGTCAAATGATATATGCCTTCACAACACGTTAATGCGAGCAATCAGCCCGTGTCACTTTGCATGGCCTCGTATCTTATATTTGAAGTAATTTTTATTACTATAATTCAGCATGGTATAAATGTAATAATAATTGTTTTAAATTAAATGCTTGAAAGCATATCAGGTTCATTACCATTCAAAGAAATATCTCTCCACTGCTTCAAAGGAAATCAAATAGAAGATTGTTCTAAGAATCGAACCGTGGGTGTGGTACTAGTATTCTCGATGGTATTTAAAGCATTTGCAGAAATTTTTAACTGCGAGGCTTTAGAGGTTTTTTATCAAAGTTCTAACTTACAAATTTCGTATGTTACTTGAAAAATTTAGTAGTCATAGTCACAATTTTCACGCTTTATAATTATTTACTACAATATTAAATTGCGCAATTGATCAGAATGTAAAGGTTATACCTACCTGAATAACAGAAACCAATTGGTATAGTTTAGGTGTTCATGTGTAGAGCCGTTTTGAGAAATGGAAGACAATAATGGTTTTAATTTGCGAGAACGTTTCTGAGACACCATTTACATGTAAAATACTGTTGCAAAAAATATACATGTGTATATATTATGTGTGTACAAGATATCAATTATTAATCATCTTGGTAGAGAGGGAGCTCAGATACAAACGACAAATACGCCTTTTGACCGACACATTTCAAGACATTATATACACCTGCTCATGGTATGGGCTAATTCCTTGAAAATTATATCGAATTTGAGCAGGTTAATTTCTCGATTTGTCCTGTCGTGAATTTCATTCGAGTGTGATGTACCGACCGAATTCTCCTATTGTTCCCAATAGCAACCACTCTTTCGCACCTCTGAAGAAATCTCAAATTCTCGCGAATCTCGTTTTGAGTTTATATTCTGAATCTGAGAAGAAATCGCACTTTACTTGGTCTTGAATTTTGTTCATAGAAGACCGATCGTTTCCAAATTGGTCTCTTTGCATTCAAAAAAATCAATGGTATTGATTTAAAGAGGTTTCGAAATGAACAGATGTCCTCTTTAACCCTAAAGATATGTCGCTTTGATCATAGGAATCAATATCATTACGTAATCTCTTATAGAAATCAGTCTTTTCTTTCACCTCAGTGTTCGCGTCAACCCAATTGACCTCTCCTGAAGACCGATCGTTATACAGTAAAACCTCGATGTGTCGAACACCCGTCCCTCGAATGTCTCTCTGTGTCGAAGTTTTTTTCGAAGTCCCGACGAATCTCCTATACTTTATTATTAGCATTAACATCTGTCCCTCAAACGTCTCTTTCTCTTTATTCCTGTGTCAAAGTGTTTTCTGTGTCCGAGACATATTTTCGATCTATAGCTCGAAGTGGAAAAATTCTATAAGCATATTTCTCAGTTTGGTTACTTCAAAGAGAGTTAGGCACAGTTGCTTACAAAGCATCAAAACATCCCCGCCACACAAAGCAGTCGGCAGCCGGTCAACCCCACGAACTTCGACACATCGAAGTTTTACTGTACTATACATACAACATATTAATGTTAATTATACATGTACATAAGTCATAAGATAATAACGAAGTGGTGTCAAATAACCAATTTATACATTAACAACAGTTAGGTTTGATGGCTTTTTTTATTTCTTTTTCTATTCTTGCTTTTAAATGTTTGATTTTGCATCCACAGTACATGATGAAATCCTATATTTATAAAAAGTGCAATAATATATTTTGAGCTGCTGATACAACCCGCATTTTGACAGCAAATAACAGCGAGATCGAGCGAAATGTTCAATGTGCTGTTGAAAGCAACATTATAAATCTGACACATAAAAGATAAAAATTTGGCTTGGAATAAATAAGCCTCCCTGCATGGTTCAGGTGGTCATATTGCTTGTTGAATGTGAAGGTGTGGTCAGTGGAATTTTGGATACAGAGAGAACTTAGAAGGTCAGCACAAGAGGCACAGGGATATTTCGCCAACGCCTTACTAGCAATGTGTTCAGAGAGGTATACAACAATATTCCTCTCGTTTAAAAGAGAGCAGGTTGGGTACCTCATCAGGGGAAGTGTCAACAATATGAAATAAGCTCATTTTAGATTCAGAAGCCTGATTCAGTAAATCTTACACCAGTCTTACATTTGAGATCATCTCGCCGCGTATTATGAACTCACCTGGCACACATGAGAATGATTTTAAAATTTAAGGAAAATTCAATGTGAAATTATTAATTATTCTTAATGAACAATCAAGAATATATATCTCCTTATAATATTTTGTGTTTGTTAATAAAAAATCACTCCTAAAAAAGTTTACAAAACGTTAGATTTGAAAAAGGAGTCATATATATTAATAGTTTCATAACATTATACATAAACACATGTGATAATCCACTACCACTAGTACTAATATTGAATGGTTGAATCATTGCATCATTCATCATTATTTTTGATAACATCATAATTCATGCAACATGAATAAGCCGACGGCTACGGCTCAACCACTCACCTCTCTGCATGTCCTTGATTCCTTGGGAAATCGAAAGAAGGAGAGCAGCCGATCTTCCTGGTAGTTGCTGCAGCCAAACAGTGACTACGCTAGATCCCCAAGTGTGTGCACTACGCTATGGCTTGGGGAGCTATGAGCAAATTTCGTACAACAAGAGACGCTATGGCTTAACTAGGTCAGAGGTTATCCCGGTTGACTGCTAGAGGCGTGAGCTCCGCTCAAATTTCCAAATTTTCACGAAGTGAGCGTTCTTGGGGTCTCACTAAACGCTTCAAACGAGTGTTTTGCCTGAAACGACTCAATGACTGCAGATCACTCACATCCGAAAAACGATGAATACACACTGGTTGTCCGTATGACGAAAGTTTTTTTTTAAATACTATGTTACAATATAGCCTGATCTTGCTTGAAACAAACATAGAAGGCTATCACATAACTATAAAAAATACGATTTACCGGTTTCCTAGCCTGTCACGTAATGATAATAAGAACGTAATGATTGCTGATGATTGCTTTCACATTCTTGTAATAATAATAATCATAATAATAATAATAATAATAATAATAATAAATCATCCCTTATCACAACACATTCCCGGCGTAAGAGTACGTAGGGCGCTTTACGCACTGCGCTAACAGCACTAAAGTCAAAGGATTCAATAATTTCGTTACATGTATATATATATATCAGTGAACAAGAACAAACCAATCTTTTGGAATTATTACTGGTTAAATAACAGGGTATGCAATAACTAAACTTATTAACAATACATTTTCAAAAGAGAATGAAGATGGCTAATGTAACTGCAGATACGGTGTCAATAATGAATACAATTGAAAAATTGCTAAGAGAATGAAATACGCAATCATGCATTTTATCTGCATATACCCAATTGCAAGGATTTTCTCTTAAGAACCTTCATGCATACTCAATCTAATCTACATAATTATTAGTTAAATATAAAAATGACTTAATTCCAGTCTTTTATCATGCCAGATGAAGATTCCATGGAGTACTTTGCATGGAACTCTTGGTGGTATTCCATCGATTAACGTCAGATCACACAGTTGAATATAAGGGTTTGATGATTATTCAAGGTCAAGGTTGTTTATTAGTATTTCAGGACCAGCAGGCTTGATAGTATATACTGTACAAATTTTGAGAAGTCATCATTCTGACTCTTTGCGCACTCCAATTTAATAAATTCGAGCTTTAGTCGAGATAATTAGGTCACACAGAAGTATAAATATTTTATTTGAAGAAACATAATTTACTCAGATGTAATGCACTAGCTGCATAGAGGTATAAGTTATATTATAATAAAATAAGTCAATTCAAGTCTGCTATCATGCCAGATGAATATTCCATAGAGTCGTGAATTGATTGTTCCATGTATATACACTTCTAACTGAGTGATACACCAAGTTACAGTAAGCTTTGACCCGTTTCAGGGTTTTTTTTAGCATAAATCTTGTATACGGAGTTCCACAAGGCTCCGTGTTGGGGCCCATCCTTTTCACGATGTAAACCCCCCTCTCAGTAACATCATCTCGAACTGTGGCATGAACCACCACCTTTACGCTGATGACACCCAGCTGTACATTGCAGTCAACGTTCGCTCGCCAACATCAGGGTCTTCAGTGAAAGAAAGCATCCAGGAATGCAGCAACCAAGTTCACCGTTGGATGACTGCCAACTTTCTCAAAGTCAATAAAGAGAAAACCGAGGTATTTGTCATCACGAAACCCTCTCTGACTGAGATCGCACCCTCTTCATTCAACATCATCGGAGAGACAATCACATCTAGTGCATTAGTCAGGAATCTTGGAGTCATGCTCGATAACAAGTTAAGCATGGCCGATCAAGTGAGAAACATCTACCAAAAGTCATTCTTCCATCTCCACATGATTCGTAAGATCCGAAATTTCATTACTGAAGACGCCGCTCGACAACTTGTTCACGCCAATGTCATGAGCTACATTGACTACTGTAACGCTTTGCTGGCAGGATCTCCATCTTACCTGATCTCCAGCACATACAGAACTGTGCAGCCCGCCTAGTGAAATGTGCAGATAGACACTCGCCATCCCTCCCTCTGCTGAAAGAACTACATTGGCTACCCATTAAGTTTCGAATAATGTTCAAAATTAATGTCATTACTTTCAAAGCCCTGCGTGGCTTAGCACCACCATATATCTGCTCCCTCATCAATGTTTATACACCTGCTTGCTCCCCTCGATCATCAAACTTCACATTGCTGTCTGTACCTAAATTTCATCTTCAATCATATGGCTACCGAACATTCGCCCATCAAGCACCCATTCTTTGGAACCGATTACCTTCCAACCTACAGAACCAGCAATCGCTTGATGCTTTTAAAGCCCAACTTAAGACTTACTATTTTAACATTGCATTTTCTAATATTTAATGATTTTCCTTTTACCTCTGTTTGTACAGCGCATTTGAATGTTCTTTGATATTGCTGAAAATGCGTTTTAAATGTAATAACGCTGGATGTTGTCTCCCAACTGTGATAATTTGGAGTACAAAAATTTAATATTTGTTGGGGGACACGTGGTGATTATGAAAAAAAACTAAGAAAGTTTAAAAAAAATGCAAGCACAGATACACGATCTCGGGAGCCTCAAGAGGTACTAAAAATAATTTGGTGCCTGTACGATCAATCGTTATCGTTATTGTTATTATTATTATTACAAGCGCGACCATCCCTCGGCGTCACACCAGGACGTTGCATCGCACTTCAACAAAACGTTGGGCAAGGCTGTGGGAAGAAGCACGATTTTGGACATCTTGAAGGTCCAAGACAAGTGGCTACTGGCTAGCTGCGGAGGACAGTATACATTTACATGTATTGAAGGCCATTACATTTCAGAATAAAGAGATCGTTTGTAATAAAAATGCGTTTGCGTATTCATAACGTCCTGCGACCATAACACATTCATAACGTTCACATTATGTGTATTTTCTTCTTTTTTTTTTTCTTTTTTTTTTTTTTGACTCCTGGGAGAACTGCTTTGGGGAAACGACGGTCGCGCATAGCGACACAAAATTGGCTGTGACGAATGTTGTCGTTATATCGAGGTTCCACTGTACATATAGTATGCATATACATATACATACATATATGCTTTCGGTGACGTGAAAAGCAATACTAATTCGTAATTATCGGAAATTAGTGTACCACTGAACACTTATGAGAGTAATCCGGTTCTGAGAAGCACACTCACTTGAAGCACTTCCTTTCGAAAGAAACTTGAGAAGAAAAAAATCGTGATACAAAGCGCAATAGTATGTTCACGTACAGCTGGGTTCTCTCAACAGCTGCTCTTGCGTGCTTCGGTTGAAACATTGATCGTCCAGAGAAATGAAGTGTTTTAAACTAGTACATGTATTAGAGAGGTGAACAGTTCGCTATACAGGTGTCAAATTGTAGTTCAGTAACGCCCATGAATCCCATTGAATTATGACTTTACGTATTGCGTGACAGGCTGAATCAAAGAGAGACATCATGTACGGGAATACCCTAATAGTGTAATTATGTAGGAAAGTTAGTCCGCCGGACTACCATTCGGAGAGTATGAAATCCTAAGACTATACAAATCACTGAAACCTGGGGTGGTATTCACACAGATTCTGTCAGGGAGTTATGAGAGCGTTTCAAAAAATTGTGTTACAGTTACAGCAGATACCGAATATCTGCTTTTATAATTATTATTGCTGTATTTTGATTCATTTTTTTTTTCTGCATCAATTTCATAGTTCATATTATGGCATGTAATTATTTGTTGAATTGGTTATAATTCTCTATTGCCGTAAAAATACTAGCATGAAACAATATATAAAGAGAAGGATATTATACAATGAATATGTATATGCACACACACGCGTAATTGCAACTCACAATTATTGTGGTGGCTTGGCCCCTATATTGAATTTCGAACATGCAATCTGGCGGCGGCTGCACTTTAAAAGTCAGCACAATTAAAAAATGAAATTAAAATTTTTAGGCCCTTATTCGGGCACAGAACATAATTCAGTCGATTCTAAGGCATGCATGACCGGATGTGCGTTCCATCTCCTTGAAATGTATCGCGCTATGACGTCACATTGCGTTCTCTTTTTAACGTGTGATTGTATGTAACGCTATGACGTCACTAATAGGTTGCGATCGTGTTATTTTATTTTGTTTAAAAACGGTCCAATCTTTGTTATATATGCAATTAATTTGTGTCTGGGATAATGCTCCAATCAGTGAGTTCAATTATATCAAATTAATGTCACGAAATCGCGCATGACGGGGTTTACTATTGTGGGCGTTAATTGGGGATTTTAATGGCTTCAAATTGCGCTATGATTGCGTCATGATCATAACGGCTGTGAAAAAGAGGAATTTTCTCTAGTCACATACATAGGTGAATAACCATGGTTAGCGTTATAATTATTATGCTTATGCGGTAAGATTTCCATTCCATAAAGTGTGTGTTAATTATTATAGAATTCCAAGGATGTTATGACGTCATTTGCAGATCCACCAACGGCAAATATGTGAACCAAACCGATTTGGCGGGAGAATCAGAATCACTGAATATGCGCAGTTCGTGACTCATTTATTCCATGTAAATGACATCAGGTAATTATTATTTTGCACTAGAATGATTAACACGATCACTGCCATAAACGGTGATCACCGTCTTTTCATGCCCAACGCTTGAACGCCAAAGACGAGATTCTCGTCTTTTGCAACCCAGATAGCATTCAGATGTCATTGTGATACCTATTTCGTGGCACAAATTGCCACGTAAGTGACAAAAAAAGCCACAATTGTACAATAATGGCCATCACAAAGCCATCACTTTAAACCCCCCAAAAAAATGATTGCAGATGTGAACACAGATGTGGCAAATAACGATACAAGTGTGGCAGTTTATTTAGCGGATTAACCAAAAAGGTCGGCGATAACAAAAGTGAAATGGCACAAATGGGCAAATATGTGGCGATTTTTCAACTGTTTACATATGGGATTCTCGTGAATCTATGGACTTCGTAGAACGCTGCTTCTCCGATTGCAATGTCCCACTTTATCAAGACTGGTTGAGGATGAATTGATTTTTTTTTTTTGCAGATAGCGACTGGAAGAAGAACAGAATCATAATAATTACCATAGCTAGGAAGTACTAAGAAATCGACTTGGATTATCCATACACAAATATTTATACGAAGGAATTGGAAACTTATCAGTTTCAAACATATTGAAAATAATTCCAAATACTTACTGCATGCTGTTGTTGAACCCCCAAGAGTTGAACCCTACACAATTGAACGCAGAGTATAGCATTAAAGCAAATGGATTATAATTGAATAATCAACAATCTCAATTCGACGAAGATACAGGATCTAATAAGAAGAGCTATCAAAACGAGATTTCATACATTACCACTGGAGCAATTACAGTGGAATCTGTGGTATATCGAGCTGCAATAATATGGCATCTGAACATCCTGAACATTAGCAATCGACTCTTAAGCCATAACGAATAGAACCACTCCCCCTAAATTTAGGCGTTGGTATAATCGTGCAAAGCTGATCATTTCAGTGTACGAATGAATCGAATACGATTGATAACTGATGAGCAAAATCATAATTCACGCAGTATATCTCTTTGAAGTCATAACAACGAGCGCACCTCAACTTTTCAGTTTCATGCAAGGCATTATCGCCAAATCTACCCTGATAAGTGAATATTATCAAAAGCTTAATATAGTATGATGCATGTGAGCCGCTCATAGATCGCACATCAAAGCATATACATGTATGTACATATGCATGCACATGCATGCCTACACAATAGCATGCGTGCATCATACATGTGCATCTGTACACGAAAGCGTGCATGTGTACACGCGGAAGAAGGCGACTCAGTCAGGTGCTGTGTGCGCTGTGTATTCAACTTTTAAGTATCCCGTCACCGTCTGTTTGCTGTTGAGGTGATTAAACCTACTTTATTACGCCTCTCAACTTTCTTAGAAACTACGAATTGTGTGATTACGAAATCAGATAAAAGAACAAAGCTTGCGCGCGATATCAGCGACAGGCGCCTACCGCGTGTTGCTGCCTCATGGGCTCTTAACTTCCTACTGGGCGTATTCAAATTAAGGAAAACATTAAAATTAACGATATTAGTTGACAATTGATTGAGATCATTCCGGATCCAGGATCAGGGTAGTAAGTAACAGAGCTAGTTATTTTCCGATGATTACCGATCTTATTACATGACAACTGGGTAATCAATTACAAGTACTCAATAGTTATATACAATTATAATACAAAATTATAATACAAAATACAAAAATGGATGGGTGAAGATGATGAAATTCGACCACAAGGAAAATTTAAATCTCAACTGTGAAACTGCGAACAACGTATTATTCAATCAATTGTTACGAATGTGTGGAACGAATTGATCGCATTTCTCAAATGATGCTACTTAGTACTTGTATTAGCAATTAGAGTAGGCCTACAACACCACATGTATGTGATATACATGTGTATACATGATGAACGATGCAATTGTATAAAGAATAGCTCACCGGTAAAAAGTGATGAAGGCAGCTGAAGAATCGTTGAAAATACATGTACTAGTACATGTAGTTGAAACTTGAAATGCGTAGATATAACTTTGCATGTCTGCTCCCAACGGACGCTAAGAACATAATCATAATGATGTAACATTCAAATAAGTAATCATGAATATTCAGACTCCATGCATATATTATAACGTTTGGCCTTTAATTGCCAGTGCCCATGTGGCTGAGCTGGAACAAACACACACTATTTGCATTTGCTCAGCGGCTTAAAGGGATGGGGAACTAAATTTTAAGTGATGTTCTATTGACTCATAGCACCAATTGATAGCATTCCGTGCCAAGAACACCCTGCCTGGATGCAAGCGTAAGGAAATAATGCATTCCGAATATCGGGGTTAGCATTGCGCCTATGGGAGAATGGCTTCCATTGCGAAGTATAGGAGGCAAACGTCAGCTGATGGCTTGGTTTGGCTGATGGCTGATTGGTCCCGTTCCCCTCGTGAAGCTGTCGATTTCAGCCAATCAGAGCAGATCATCTTCGCCATAAAGGACATCTTTGTTGTTTACGAAACGAAAGCGTCAGTATTGCGCATGCGTGGTGCACTCTGGCTGACCTTTTTACTGTTTCAGGATGAGAAACATGGTGGGTGTCCTAGAAAATCGCTTGTTAAAATAAGAAAAATAGCGACAAATTTTTTTTTTCGCGCCTGACTGGTGGCAAAAATTATTATTCTATCTATTTCCGAAAAGAACAGAAAAAAATATCCATGGGTTTAGTCGAAGGACACGCTGATATGTCGAGGCCCATTGTAAAAGATGGCCGGGGAACTCGGTGTTTCATCACAGCTCATGACGTCACGCCTAATTAGCAATATATCTCCCGCGAAATCGTTAGCGATGATATTTCTTGTGTGGGCCAGGCATAGAAATCATTTTTGGTGCATCAAATAACGACTCAAAGTCCATTTTTAACCAGTTTTCCGTCCCTTTAATTGCTTGAATGCTATCAGATAAGTCGCCAGATATGTGAATGAAAAAGTGCATAATTGTGTCACGTGATAATTTTAATTACTTTCTTATCAGAGAAGTTTCATCTACGTGGCACAGACATTTTCTTATGTGTATAATTCTCGCCACAAAAATGGCAGAAGAACGACAGTGGCAAGAAGCGATACTTCTGTGGCAATGATGGCGGGTAAATGGCATAATAATCGACACCTGAATGCTATCTGGGAGTTAAAGCCAAAGGCGCACACAATAACCACTTTAGCGTCATTTCTATAATTTTTGTAGAGGTTGACTAAATGCATTGTACGATTTCAGGACATTTCCTCACGATATTCATCGAACTCACCTTCGATATATTAATTATAATAATCACAGAATTATACTTCTGGTGTTGACACAGCAGTTACTAATTGATTATGTTATATCGCCTCGACAAACCCGAACGAAAGCAGCGAAGCGAAGGAGTTTTCTACTATATAGGGGTTACTTTAGATCATAGATAACCCTAGATGAGAAAAAGCCTTTGTTGTGGGCGGGGCTTAACTCACGCGACCACCATATTGGGTGTGTTACAAGCTCCCGCAGAGCGAAGCCTGTTATCATTATAAAGCGAGTTAAGCGAGATATAATATCATTTTTTCAGATTTTTACCAATGGCAAAGATGGGAAAAAAAAACAACAACAAACTAGAGGAGGTCGGTACTGTTGCATAATAAACTGCAACAGTACTAGTCATTCACGTGCAACTGACCCGGAAACGGAAGAAAAAGTACGTTTTCACATATTCTTCAAGGATCAAGAAAGTTTGTTTACCTCGATTCCTACTTGTATTATATTCGTTATATTGTTTAGCTGTTATTACGTACGTATACAATATAAGTATAAGACATGTATGTGAATACTATGCAATAAATGACATTGTAATTGTGTAATTAACTCTTACAATATTACAATTTGTCAACTCGTGAGTCACGGCTCTGACAGGCGAGTTTGTCGGTCAATATGACTGATTCTGTCAGCCAAGTTTAATAATTAATATGATTTAGCTTGAAGATTCGACCCTGATTTTTCGTGTCATTATTATATCAGACGTCGAAAATGGATTATCAACTCCAGAAGGAACGACCTGACCGTAGATAACATTGGCTCCAAGAGTGTGTTCCTTGCACTTCGAAGCAGCAGTATATAACTGCCCTTCCGACCGGTCGCATTTCTTTTATTTCTTCTTCATTTCTTCATTTCTTATTATCTTCTTTTATTTGTACCCAAATCAAGTATATAATCTATTTCGACTGATTATAAAATGAAAATGATCATGAATCAATTGCTGTTGTGTGTTCAAAACTTCAAATAGACTCTGTTAAAGACTGGGCAGCAGAGCCAAGCTGAATCCTTTGTAAAGGTATTATTCACAATGCTGTCAATCGCTCAATGCAGCCTGCTGTGAAAGGCTATGCTGACCGTTCAAGCGTACACAGATGGCCAATGAGCATCAAAGATGGTTAAGAATATATACTTTTCATAAGCCTGATTATACATGTCACCTAATGGACAAGCTGACTGGTGCAACACATCCAAGATGGCGGATCCACCCATAACGCACTTTTGAGAACGTTATGACGGACATGGAAATTATGACGTCACACGCCTGTTTCTCCCACCTGGTTATTTTAATTTGTGCTTCAGAGCCAACTAATTAGGGAATGAGGGTGGTTGGCGCTTCTGTCACTGCACGTGCTAGTATTTCTCGTCATTGTAATTGACAACACTAATTCGAGATACTCTCTTTGAAGTCACAAGTAGCCGCTGACTTTCGGCGCCACCCTGTAAAGACTTCAAATCAGTGTTTTACCGAAAGTAATTTTCAATGGTTTGTTGGGCAACCTCTAGATCCATGTCATGCTCACACGCTTGATACTGTAGAACACTAAATTTTCGCTGCGAGATCAATTTTCGCGGTTTTCGCGGTCAGGCTCGACCGCGAAAATTGGATTCCGCGTAAAAAAGTGGGCGATCCGGGCGATCTCTGCGTTGGCGGCAGCACAGCAGGCAGCGTCAGCCGGATTGACTTCTGCATTGGGATCAGGCATCTCTCAGAAATTTCGTGGAGGACTTTTGTCGATTTTCTTTGAAGTAGCGAAGCATCTTGTCAAGTTGTTAGAGCACCCGAAGAAGTGTATGATGTTGATCAGATCCTTCTCTTTTATGCAATAACGAATCGCAGAGATCGCCTTGGAACCGCAAAAAAAAAAAAAAAAAAAAAAAAAAAAAAAAAAAAAAATCTGGAAATAATAGCTCTCTTCAATAAAAATAGTGTTTTACAGTACTAGTATAAAACAAGCATTTACAAATAATTCGTGATTACGAAAGACCCTTCGGCGGCCGAATGAATCAAAGCAATCAAGAGTGTTTATTGAAGTTTAATCATTTATATATGGTGTTGTTGCCATCCGGTTGAACTAAGTTGAGAAAAGAAGATTTTTTTTTTTTCAACTAAAACGAAACAAAATAATAATACATTATACATCATGTGAATATATGACCTACACTTATGGGTCAGCCGGATCGTACATACTGCCGCCGCCGCTGCTGCTGACCGAATGGAGAGGTCTTTTGACAACGACTCAGTAGCGGCCAGCGACCAGTCATGCATGCCAATCCGACGAACTCACAATTGTAAAATTATGTAACAGCCGTAACATATGGTATAGTAAGTGATTCGCTGAAATGAAACAGCATATGCATCGTTGAAGGGTGGCACGTGATTGCGCATGACGCACATGCCACCTTCTTTCTGTGTTCATTATTCTACAATCTACATGTTCATTCCTTTTTAGTGCAAAGCCTAAAACTTCAGTCGCATCGATCAGTTTAGTACATGCACCAAATTCATATTTTATCGACGATGCCCCTATTTTTGGCCATGTGTATGTTACAGAGAGATCGAAATAATGGGGTAGCCAGTGTTTCTCATCAGTGGTTGCTTCAAAGCCAGCTAATTTGTGAAGAAGGATGGTCAGGCCCGTATTCAAGGAAGGGGGGAGAGGGGTCGGGCGACCACGTATCCTTCCTCTCCAAAGTTGGAGGTTTACAGTTCCAGGAAAAATATATATTATTGCATTCACTATTGCTGAATTGTGATATCACAGTAACAATCGCGAATTACGCACTCACGAGAACATTCTAACACATGAACCGTGCCACTTGACGAGCCAACTTCAGCAAGCATTTATAATTTGAGCTGTTGAGCTTTTGCCAGGTCCCCTTGTCGCTGCCAACAACCACTTCTACAAGGGTTATACGGAACCTATACACTCTCGACCCCATATCAGCGAATCGATTGAAGTAATTGCATTTGGACAGCACCAGTAGAACTACAGCAGCGATGCCACCACAGGCTGGGAAGCAAAATATAAAGCAAAAGCTAATCTGCTAATAGTCTTTTGACTGGCATCACAAGTTTCGAGTTTGTTGTGAACGTATGACGTTCATGACTGTGTACCAAAATTTTGCACACCTCGCTGATTTATGCTATAACGATCGGTCTTCAGGAGAGGTGAGTGAGTGAGTGATTGGGGTTTTACGGCTCCACCCAACCCGTTCGGGTGATACGGGCGCCAGAACAGAAGGCCCGGGACCGGGGTTTCCCCCTACTCTTATCGATAAATCCCAAGGGTTCTTTATCCTGCATACCACCATAGACAGTAGTACACAGCGCCCCGCCTTGTTACGCAGTTGGGCAGCACTGCAGAGTCACCGAAGAATTACAATCAGGAGAGGCCAACTGGATTGAAGCAAACACTGAGGTGAAAGAAAAGACAATTTCTATAAGAGATTACGTAATGATATTGATTCCTATGATCAAAGCGACGTATCTTCAGGGTTAAAGAGGACATCTGTTCATTTCGGAACCTCTTTAGATCAATACCATTGAATTTTTTTAATGCAAAGAGACCAATTTGGAAACGATCGGTCTTCTATGAACAAAATTCAAGACCAAGTAAAGTGCGATTTCTTCTCAAATTCAGAATATAAACTCAAAACGAGATTCGCGAGATTTTGAGATTTCTCAGGATACGCCAGGACCGGTGCGGAACTAGCGGCAGACTTCAATGCCTCAAATGCTGCTTGCTGTGTCGACTCCCATGCAAATTCCCGTTTGGGCCCAATGACGCTATATAAAGGTGATGCCAAGTCTGCAAATCCCGCAATGTGGTTCCTATGGTAATTGACAAAACCCCAATAGGATATGAGCTCTTTTGTAGAGGTAGGAGCAGGTCACTGTTGCACCCTTTCAATTTTCAAAGGGTTTATAGCAATGCCGTCGGCTGTCGAAACTCGATGACCAAGAAATGCCACCTCCCTTTGAAATAGTTCACACTTGCGAGCCTTAAGCTTCAGATTGTTGTCCCGGAAGCACCAAAAAATCTTTTTCATATTGGCTAGATGATGCCCAAAGCTCCTACCCAGCCCGATGATGTCATCCAGATAGGTGAGGACCTCTCTCCAAAGCAAGTCCTTCAGCATCACATGCATAGCCCGTTGAAAGGTTGCTGGTGCATTGCAGAGACCAATAGCCATCCGATTATGCTCAAACAACCAATACTTGGTAACAAAGGCTGGCTTCGATTTGTCCTCCTCTGCCACCGAGATCTGCCAATACCCTGAGCACATGTCTTAGGCCGAGAAGAACTGACTGCCACTCAGGGTGTCAATGCACTCCTCAATTAAGGGAAGAGGGAACACAGAGGCACCGGATAGCTCAGTGGGTTAAACCGATGACTACAATCCAATGCCGACCACGGAGGTCGAGGTCCCGGGTTCGATACCCGATCAAGCCACGGGCGTTATGATTGTGAATTATAATTGTAATCCGTTATAAATGTAATTCTTCGGTGACTCTGCAGTGCTGCCCAACTGCGTAACAAGGCCGGGCGCTGTGTACTACTGTCTATGGTGGTATGCAGGATAAAAAAACCCTTGGGATTTATCGATAAGAGTAGGGGAAAACCGCGGTATCGGGCCTTCTCTACTGGCGCCCGTATCATCCGATCGGATTGGGTGGAGCCGTAAAACCCCATCACTCACTCACGTCCTTCACCGTGACATCGTTCAGCTTCCGAAAATCAATGCACCAACGAACAGAGCAATCACGTTTACGAATCAACACTGGAGGCGACGCCCAATCCGATTGTGAAGGACGAATGATGCCATTAGCAAGCATCGACTTCAAATGCTTCTCCTCTTCTGGAGTTTGTCGCATGCGCTGTTTAATAGGCGCTGAGTTGCCAACGTCAATCCGATGTTCGCCCAAGCTTAGGCACCCCAAGTCAGTATCGGACTGAGCAAACACATCTTGATAGTCCACGAGGAGTGTCGTCAGCAAAACACCCTGGTTCGATGATAAACCTTCCTTGGATCGGTAGTCCCGAAGGTGTTTCGGCACCTCCGATGTGGAAACCACTCGTACCCTGGGAATGTCAGCATCATTCACTTTCGAGAGAGGATTAGAATACTCCGCCAACCCAATCATCTGACCAGCTTTCAACTATTGGATTCATTCGCCATTGGCACGACTATCTCCGTCTCTCCACTGCAAACAAGTGCAGCCCACACCGACGGGCCTCGATATGACAATTCTGAGGACACCACTCACTGGCATCAGCGCTCAGTGGTTCAGCGTCCCAGGCTGCAGAACAGTTCGGCAAGCAACAACCAAAGGGAAAGCAGAGGTCAAGTCACCCGATGATGGACGAGAGGAAAAGGGAACGATCGAATCGCCCACCATAATGCTATCAATCCTAAGATTGATAATACTCTGGTGAGCCCTCAAAAAATCCAAACCCAAGATGTCATCGGATATAGGCGCCACATAAAAGTCCCATGAATATTCCTTCCCTCCTAAGGAGAGAGTGACTGCACGGATCAGCCTCGATTTCATGAGACTCGACTCAGCGCCTTTAAGATACACCATTTTGGTCGATGGCGAGGGATCCGTCAATTTCTCAAAGAAGTCTTCCTCCATGACCGTGACTTGACCAGCAGTATCCAACACGACCTGCACATCACCCCCCTGAACTTCAACTGGCAACAAGAGACAACTCCACTTCCCTTAGTGGCAGAGACGTGGAGACAGCAACACCTTCTGTCTGAGGCTCTACATGTAGGAGAAGGGAATCGACCAGTGCGGTTGACCCCCCACTCATACCAGACACGACGGGGTACGGTATTGTCTCCACTACTGAGCCAGATAGATCAGCTGTGGTAGCCGACACAACCGGTACATCAGTAGCAGTAGCTGACCCGCCCCGCTCCTCAGGAAGGTGACCATTCAACAAGGAATCTCGAGGTGAGTCAAGCAGACAGGCCGAAGGAGCCAACCTGCCCGCCACACCTGGAGAACAGCCAGATGACCCCTGATCTGGTGAACCCAGCAGACCGGCTATAGTAGCCAACCCAACTGAGATACCGCAGGAATCATGGCTGGAGAGTGTAGAACTTGATGGCATCCTCTCAAGATCAGGTAGACTGGCTGAAGAAGCCAACCCACCCAACCTGTCAGAGGATTCAGAGTCACACGATATACCACTGGAAGCGTCAAATAGACCGGCCACAGTAGCCCACCCGCCTGACACACCCTGGGAACTGTGTGAAGTACCGCAAGAGGTACCGTGTGAAATATTCCTGGATGGGCCCAGTAGACCGGCCCAAGCAGCCGACCCACCTGACTCACCCTGGGGGCAGTCAGAAGTACCTAATTCCGAATCCGTACCAGGCGTATCAGCCATAGGAAATTGCGCACACGGCACGCTCAGAGACCCTGGAGAAAGAGATGTGGTCGTGTCCTGGCCAACGGACACGACCCGAATTAGTTTAAAGCCTTTGGTGATGCCCCTCGCCCCTGGGCCCAGGAGACCCGGACCTGGATCTCTCCCGAGTAGGCTTCTGTGGGCACTCCCGACTCCCAATGGCCTTTTGTCTCACAATTATAACAAACCCGATTGTCCATTTCAGCTGGGCACTCTGCTTTGAAGTGACCCAGTTGACCGCACCCAAAACACTACCTCCTTGGGCTTTTTGATCGCCCAGCCTTCTTCATTAGGCTGATGATTTCAGCTAGCTGATCTCGGGTGTCTCGGAGCTCAGCTTGGAGATTTGCCACCGCCTCGTTCTCCACTGGGACAGAGGTCTGTTGCACACTGGCCACCGCCTCATCCTTCTGAAACCTCAACACGCGTAGTTTCGGTTTGTTACTGCCTTCCATCATAACCCTATAGTTATGAATGACTGCATCAACCAGCTGTGTCGCCTCTTCCAATGTGGTCGACTTGCTGTTCATGGCGGCCAGCACAGCATTCTTGTCTCTGCAACCCTTCAAGAATGCATCAACATGTAAATAAAACGAACGAGCCTCAGAAGGAATTGGAGGGGGAACAGGCGTTGGAACTGGTCGTGGAGCTTCCGGCTCCTCCACTGGATTCACCCACGGAGACCTCGGCTCTGGCTTTGGGTCTTTCCACACAGTTCTTGATGATGGCGGCTGGCTCCACACATCCACCTCGGGATCCTGCGGCACCTCACTCGGCATCTCCAAAAAACCCACCAGATTTCTGGCAACTGGCTTTGCTTGCACCATGGAGGTAGAGGTAAGCGGGGGTGGCCAGTTCGGTACGCCCAGAGCATACCCAGCACCCTCAACCCCACCATCCACCACGCTTGAAGATGGGCTGTGTGGAGTAGGAGCCATGCTCTCCCCATAGACCCTCCACAAGCCACTGAGAACAAGCCGGTAGTCCTCCATCGATACCAACCCCTACAGACCGACACCCCTTGAAGAATCATCCAAAACCACCCAGGAACAACATTCCCCTGGAACAACTGCATCCAGACCCCGGTTGGCACCTGCGGCATCATCAACAGGTCCCCCATCAACAACCTGCCCTTCGCCAAGCGGAGATCAAGAATAGTCTCTGCCCGATGGAGACCTATCTGAGGCAACTCTATCAACTCCTCCCTGGTCGCACGATTCAGATTGACACGGCTAACCATGGTACCCTCCGAACCGTCTATCCACACAATGTAAGCAAACTAGGTATCCAGGCGTGGGTTCGAATCCCACTTTTGACACCATTTGTTGTCAGGACAGCTTACCTTTTGATATTCAGTCGTCTCGACTCTGAATTATTCGGCTTTCGGTCACTCCGTCGTTCTATGTCCGGCTGTCTCCGCTGAACACTTCCAAAGCAAAGGGACCTGTCAAACAGGCCGCTCTCTCTCTCTCGTCACGGCCCGTCATATATATATACATTAGATGCTGTATAATGTGCTAATATTTTTGTATCGTTTAGTTGAACAAATAAATCTCCTTGTCAGAATAAAACTGTTTGTCAATGGAGCGAAGTCTCAACAGTTCAACCGGATGGCGACATCAACAGCTCAAACTTCGCCTAAAAAGGAATCTGACGCTGCCAAACTCCTCAAACGTGAGACGGCGAACGCCAAGAAAGCCGTCACTGCTGCACTCGCAAACCTCTCCTATTCCTCCAGTGCTGCTGACCCAAGTACTGACGACGCTGGGAACGGTGACGTCAATGTTGCAGTCCACGTGGTCCGGCAACGTTCTCTCGCATATAGAGAAGCCCATGCCAAGCTGATTGGTATCTCTACTCCCAAGCTACGTGCCAATAAGCAGGCGCGCCTCCTGGAAAATGAAGATGGCGTCGAAGGAACCCTAGCACGTGCCAAGGCGTGGCTGGAATTACGCGCCGTCGATGATAGAAGTTGGTTCACCGCCAGCACGTTCACAGCAGGCAGTACTCGAACGGCCACGAAATTGGAAGAGCTCCGCGCGAAAGAGCGTCACGCTGAAAAGCGAATTGAGCTACGACGCCGAAAGCAAGCCATAACGGACGAAGAAGAGCTCCTACTGTTACCATGGTTACTGCTCCAAATGTTGCGTTAAATCATAATGTTGAAGAGTGTATACCTGTTTCTCACTCCGTGAAACCTCCTACTTCTCAATCTGTCCCTCACGCTCTCCTCCCTAACTGTTTTATCTCCTCACCTATCCCTCCTCCTTTTTCTGATCCTTAATTCTTTTTGTACTCAGAAAGCGCATGAACAAAACGGCCCCTCTAATCCATGCACAGAGCTTATCACTGCTATGACTATTCCTAGAAAACCATTATCGATGTTTAGTGGCGATAGTATGGAGTTTCAGCCTTTTATGTCCGCGTTTCATTTTCGAGTAGGGTCGAAGAGGATCCCTGATTATGAGAAATTGCAAACATTGTAAGAGTGTTTGACTGGCGAACCGCAAGGACTGGTTCATAGTTGTTTGTATATGGCAAGTAACGGTTACGAACACGCGCTTAACGTCCAAGCTAAAGCATATGGGGATCCATATAAACTAGCGAACGCTTATTTGGATCAGCTGATGTCCTGGCCCCTCTTACGAATGGCGATGTCGATGCATTGCACAAATTGTCTAATTTTCTTTTGCGCTGCGTAAACGCGATGAGTGGATTTCGCTGGTGCTACAAGTGTGCATCCAGATGAGAAAGGTTTGTCAGTTGAGGATGAACGCTTTTTGCAGTTTGTAGAGAAGCATATAGATTTCGTTGATGGTCATTATGTTGTGCCTTTACCCATTCGAGATAGGTCAGTCTCCCTGCCGAATAATCGAAGTCAAGCTTTGAGTCGCTTGATGTGGCAAGTGAAGAAAATGGATGCTAATGAGTCTTACAAGGAACTGGTCCCCCGATCACAAGATTTAGTATTAGCCACATCATGGTGTTTATCACCCTCAGAGACGTAAGATATGCGTTGTTTTTATTGCAGTGCGCGATACCAAGGCACGTATGTAAATGATCATTTGCTATCTGGACCCGATTTGGCCAACTCTTTGTTGGTGTGTTAACCCATTTTCGTTTTTCTCCGATAACGTTTGTTGGCGATCACGTTTTACCAGATTCGTGTTCCCGAAGAAGATCGTGGTTTGAGATTTTCCTGGTTCTTCTGTGGGTGAAATCCGAGAATACCAAATGTGTGTGTGTGTGTGTGTGTGTGTGTGTGTGTGTGTGTGTGTGTGTGTGTGTGTGTGTGTGTGTGTGTGTGTGTGTG
>KB292507.1:304633-316684 GCA_000328365.1 Capitella teleta
TGGGCAGCACTGCAGAGTTACAATTGTAATTCACAATCATAACGCCCGTGGCCTGATCGGGTCTCAAACCCGGGACCTCGACCCCCACGGTCGGCATAGGATTGTAGTCGGTCGGTTAAACCGATTGAGCTATTCGGTGCCCCTGTAAAGACTGGTGAGTGTTTAAAACAAATAATGTTCGCATAAGGATGTGTGCTTGGGTGATTGTTGACGATGCAACCACAATGCATGACAGAAGATGAGGTCAGAGCAAGAGGTTCCAGAGGCTAAGATGCAAGCCTTGTTTCCCCTGGTGACATTACTTCGTGTGCGATGATTAACGTTTAAGCCATGCATTAATTTTAATACATAATTAGATTTTTTTAAGAAGAAGAAAAAAAGTTTCAAGCCGAATTTCTCCAGATCGATATTTTCTCGTTAGTCATGGAAAGGCAGTTCATAATACATATTATTGTGAAATCATAACGTCAAAGCACGGTTTGTTATCATAAAAATCAAATCATAACGTACGGCGTATGATCATAATTATAAGTGCGTTACATGCATACGTATAGCATTTATAGCTACTGCCGATTTTCCTGCTTCGTGCACGTTTGCAGAGGCCTCAAGGGTGTATCGCGCATCGACAGAATGCACCTAGGATAGTAATGGAAATCATCCAATGTAAATTCAGCGAATTTTCTGTGAGCGATCAATCCATGCTATAGATATATATCATGATATAGAGTATCTATGTCTAGACGCAACATAAAGCATAAGCATAAGAATAGCTCCAGATAGTGACCATTTCGTACGTGATGGGAAGATATATAGAATTTGGGAACAGGTTTATAAACTCTTTTCCAATTTCCATATCTCTATACCGGCAAAATCACCGCCATCAGAAAGAGGAATTTTCTAGCACAGCTTCGTCTTCATCTTCCCCGAGAATTTCAACCTTATAACTCAGAATTTACGTACTTTGATCTTCTATTGTAATGTGCATGTGAATGTCATTTTACTGGAACTGAGCTGAATAAATGCAATAAAGGAAATGATCTGATCTGAAATGAAATATATGTGGGCACTCCAATTTGGTTGACGATGAAGAAGTGATGAAAACCAAATTTTAAATAAATCACCAAAAACTAAATCCTTGGCGTTCGTCCATCAATTTCATGCACACCTGCCTCGGGGTACATGTACAGTCACCCCTCGGAATCCGAACACCCTTTGTTTTTACACAATAATTTATCTGATAGCAGGGGGTTTGGTATGCTAAACATGAGCCACAATAGGTGTTTCAACACCCGACCCCCAATGAAGCCAAGTGATGATTCTTCGATAAATATCTCATTAGTCAAACAGCGACATGGGATCAATTGACACGAAGTCATGCACTTAAGTGGGGGCGTATAATGTGTCAGACTGTTCTGATTGCAAGGGAATTCGGTTTATTGTGTTGAATTAGTTTGCGATGGCTGACTGTAGTGCTTAATCAAGCATTTTTTATCGAGCGACAGTGACATTTTGGCCGCTATATATTATACACCAATGCACAACTTTTAAATTATCGGAGAAGTAGCAGCTTCTCTTGAACAAAAGAAATGAAATAATCATCAGTTTAGTCCACGGGATCCAAAACGACACACTGGGATCAAGAAGCAGGGAAAACAACATTCTCAATTATCCCTTTACAAAAATAATGTCCGGCCTACGAGAGAGAGACAGAGATATGGACTTTGCCAGATACCCTTGTAATTGGACAGGCAGGTGAGACGTTACGTGTTATTCAATTATTAGATTATTATTCAGTACGTTAATAGTAATAATAAATTTCGCCATTTTCATTTGATATTATTATTATTATTATTATTATTATTATTATTATTATTATTATTATTATTATTATTATTATTATTATTATTATTATTATTATTATTATTATTATTATTATTATTATTATTATTATTATTATTATTATTATTATTATTATTATTATTATTATTATTATTATTATCGTTGTTGTTGTTGTTGTTGTTGTTGTTGTTAATTGTTAATTAACAAATATTAATAAGTTGGACGATACTTTTAGTTCAAAGTGCACACGTTTGGTTGAATCGCACATTTGCAAGGTCTTTGTCGCACTTACTTTTGGTCATTTGTGCCAAAGGACCAAAATTCATTTCAGGCGAATTGTACGTGCGAGCGAAGTTGTAGACGAGTGCATGTAATAACTTAAGCAGGTTAGAAATAATACTAATAATTATGACATATAATATAATATAATAATTCATTTCTATTCTGTTCGTTAATATTCGATGAAAAAAAAATCTGATGCGAGGGAATGATGTTAAATATACATCAGCAATGTCAGGAAATGTTTAATTAGCATATTTACCGAACAAAAAGTGCATCAGCCGTGCCTTTGAAGCCCAATCATTCCTCCAAACGCCAACATTGCAGTTCCTTATTTTGTGATTATTACTTTTGCTCACATTTTACTGTGAAAATCTCACCCGGGGGTGAATCACAGAACCCAGGTTAGCATCATTACTTGAGTTACGACTGTCTTTCGATTTGTGACCAAATGGGCAAGGATATACATATTAGTAAGTGGTTACTAATGGACTATTCCGGCTGGTTGGCTAAGAATGTTGATCGTTTGATAAAGTCCGGGAGAACTTAATAGCATATATGTCCATCAAAACCAGACGAGCTCAAAAAAGTGGATTGTTTTTTTGTTTTTTTTTTTTTGTTGGCTGTTGAGCAGCCTTCTTCCTTCTGATTAATGATACAATACGCATGCTAGTATAGCACTATACGAGTAACTGTGTACTTGTAAAATCTGTAAGTGTTTACGAGTGGAGTACGAGATTTCTTATATGAGAACTGCTAAACGATCTGCTCACTCGACGGTTCTCATTTTTAACTATAGGAGGATTGCTTTTGTCACGTCACCACAGTCTGAAATCGAACGCGAGAAGAAAGCGAGATTTTTAAACCTCTCAAATTTGATGTATCTAGGAATTAGCGCACAGCAAGCGTAGTGTGAAAATTGTCTAAAAATATGTCAATCAAAAGGTGTAGGTCTATTTTTGTTTGGGGATGCATCCTCTATCATCCGTTAATACTTCAAAACAATTAGAGGTCAATTTAAGCTACGTTACATCTCAACTTGCAGGCGGCGTGTGAATTTTACTATTTAACATGTTTAAATTACATGTAATTTTACATGTTTAAATTAAAGTGGGCCTCTAATTTTTGTAAACTAGTAACAGATGATACAGGATATATCCCTTTTGAATACATATTTTTGACATTACGTTTGATGTTGGCTAATTCCTAGATACAATAAATTTGAGAGGTTTAAAATCTCACCCTTTTTCTCGCGTTAGATTCCAGACTGTCGTGATGTCGTAAAATAATTTATCTCTTTTTAACAATGGGCGCCGTCGAGTGAGTGTAGTTCTCTCGGCAGTTCTCATGAAAGGAATCTCCCATCTTCACACATCTTCGTTTCAAGCTAGTCTGCTTGAGCATGGAAGTCGTATTTTGATTTGTCTTGAATATATATATTATTCATATATGACCGAATTTTTCAAGATTGGTCTCTCACAAAAGCCCATAGAATCGATCAAAAAATGTGCTGAAATGAACACTCTTAAAGTCTTGTTTAAATGCATAAAGCATGGGTCAGTGTCCTGAGTCCTAATTAAAACACGTTCATCGACATTTACAAGCTATACAGATGTGGTGTCTGTACCTTTGCCATTATGGGCACAACACCACATACAGCCAGAGTGCAGCAGCATCCATGCACAACCACAGAGATGCTGCTGGCTTGGGCAACGAGTGACATCTTTGCCTTTGCAACTCTTGAAATGAAAGTCAGTATCAGATAGTTTTGGCTCAGCGTGTGTTTTACAGTCGAGAAAAGTTGACGCAGCAATGAATTAATCCACCGTCCGGCGTCACATCGCAGCGCTGAGTGTCGTGACTTATCGGCAGGTAAGCAAGGACACAAGATTGGTGGCTGGCTTCGATGCTCCAGTGGCCAGTTGCGAGCCCTTTCGAGGCGAGCACGCCAACCACCCGGCCACCCGCCCCCCTCCTGGCTGTCTTGAATACTCCACTGTGCCCAAAGCGGATGTTCTTGTTCTGGAAGTCGTTGCGCAGGTTCTTCAGTAATAATGGATGGGTCAACAACAGCGAAGACTTCTCATCCTGGAATGTAAAGAAGGGTAGCTCTACATGCATCCCCATGGTGTGCGTCCACTTCCTCTGGTCCGGCTTCTGGGCCATGAGGATGACTGACCTTCAATTTAGCAGCACTTACCCACGTAATTGCTTCAGTGAATATTTGGTTCAATGTCGCAAAATTGCATGTTATGTAGCCAACAATCTATTTCCACTTGATTGAGGTATGAAGAAAAGATCCAGATCAGCAACTTCCTGTTAATGTCCATGAGGTTCATAATCAAAATATAATTATAACCAGCACGAAAATTAATAGGTTACTCGCGTTCCTTCACTTGACTTAATAGTTATTTTCCTATGGAAAATGCTGTTAGCGGCGTTCGTCGCTATCGCAGCATAACCTAGCATTGAAATTCTGCGCTTTTCAACGAGAGCTCTGCGTCGTATGCGCGGATTATTTCTTGAAGAGTGTTTTAGGATTAATTAAATTGTTTTGGACACGTGTAATTCATGAGAAGAAATTTTGCCTAAAAGGATGATTTTCGTGACGATGGGTAAGATATATAATTATGACATACGTACGTTAATCAAACGAGTCAATTTATATAATTGTGTGCACTTTTGGGGATATGCGATCGTCAGCTCAACGCTAATTATATGCAAAGCGGGTAGACCCCGGAGCCGCCGCGAGATGCAATAGCCGCCGCCGATTGGTGCCGTCGGCCTACCGCTATCAGCCAAATATTTTACATTCAGTGTTATAATAAGTTACAATTCGCACAAGTCTTTGTTGTGTTAATGGTATTGTTTTTATAATTGCTATCTGAGCTATCTATGAAAGTAGATTTTAGTCAGTTAATTAAACTTATTGTAATGATTCGTGTCATACTGTATGTATGGCCATACATATACCAGTGTTGTCCAAAGAGATATCGGCTTGACATGAGATGTGCATGTACGTACGAGGGTTAATGTAAAACATTCCTTCATGAGTAGATCACTGGTTGCTAGCTACATGTATATTACTGATAGGTCTATTCACCTTTAAGCCTTCTCTCTTTGATTGATTACACTATTATAACTTACAGCACTGCCGAACCCTCATTTTGGAATTCAGAGGTCTAAAACAATTTGTTTTGGCCTCTCATGATACTTGGTTCATTACACTGCTTATCTACATGCATTGCATTTGTTGGTTTGAAAAAAAAAAATAGTGGAATTCGATCCTTTTATTTGCAATTAGTTAAACTACTGATTTCTCCTTTACTCTACATTTTAAACCTCTGATTTTTAAAAGGAACCGTGCCTTGCAAAATGAAAATAGCACAGGTTGTACCATTGTTCAAGAAAGGTTCCCCGAAAGAAATTCGTAACTACAGACCCATTTCTCTCTTGCCTTTGTTCTAAAAAAATCCCGGAAAAACTAGTCCACAAAAGAGTGTACGATTACTTGCCTGTCAAAAATTTCCTCTTTCTCTATCTAATAACTGGCTTCCAACCAGGCAGAAACACAACCCAAGCACTGGTATTAGTAGTCGACAGAATCAGCAATAATCAGCCAATAATATTGTTGTTCATGGGTAGAAATAACCTATGGAAGTTTATGAAACGCCTTAAATGTCTTGAACTTGAGTAAAGCAAGAGAGAGTAATTAAATGGGACATCTTACGATTTGGAAATCGTCCAATCTCGAAATAACCACACTATAGTACTACATGAAAAGAGTAGCGAATGTTTGTGTAAACTAATGACATCATTATACATATAGAATGATATAGCAACCACTTCAAACCGCTGCTAGCCGCCGATCATAATGCTGAGCCGATATCTCTGATTGATGGAGCGGCTTAAGCAGCTAGCCGTCAGTTACAATCTGCTCCGTGATCTAAAAGAGGGATATAGTGTAGGTAGGGTTTCTAATTAATAGTAAGCCTGCACGTGTGACTTATGAAATTCAATATTATATCTAATGAAGTTTTGAGTTTGAGCCGTCTTCCCTTTAGTCTGAAGACGCCCTATACAGAGTGGACCAAAGGTAGTCTATTTACTCCATGTTCTCAATGCATTTCAATGGCGCTACACATTTCTGAAAAGGTGTTACAAAACAGATCGCAGTGTAAAAACCAGGCTAAGGCAAGAGCAAACAAATACTTGGTATGGTTAGTCTAACTATGCTGGTATTCCTATATTTTCTATTTCAATTTCATCAATATTTATGCCGATATATCTCAAAATAATACAGAGAACTCAACGTACCGCAATATTTCCACTTTTGCCGGCCAACAAGGCCCCGGACCATGGATAAGCTTCATTAAACGCACAAATAAGGCAACGCTCTCGTACTATTGTTTTGTTTTAGAGCGTCATTATTGTGACAGTTGTACTAACGTTCATCTCCTAAAATCAAAACAAAGCAGAGAGTTTTGCATTGAAGCGCCATACAAGACACCATTCCTAAATGCTTGTTCAGGGGCTCATCTGATTTCAGCTCACAAAAACATCTATTTGAGATCAAACACCACTTACATTTAAATTTTCTTGGAACCCTTCTGCAAGAAGCAGATACAGAGTGCAATGTTAAGTACTAGAACTTTGCTCGCTGAAATGGTTCTACAGATATGCGTTAGTATTATTCAGATACCTCAAGAATGAGATCAATAATTGGACTGTGTCTCTTTATAAGAATGAGCTAGGAGAGAATAATATGGAATCGAAAATTGAATATAACATACAAGAAAACCTTTGGAGTTTGGACAGAATACCAATTTGTATTAGTGGCTGATGCACCACAGTGAGGTGAATAATTACATGCTCTGTGTGGAAACTGCGATCACGCACAAATTGACCCGAGAATAAATATGCACAGTGCGGCATCTGTTCAATCCGCTGTGAATAATGTGGCATCGGCATGGAGTGGAGCGATACTGATTGTAATCAGAACACATCGAAATATAGAACATTATAAAGTGATGGAATAATTCTGAAGGAATATGAAGCCAAAAAACGTCAATAGTTTGACTATCACCCTCCCAGAGGAGATGTAAGTATTGATTTGGAAAGAAAAAAGTATGTCATTCAGGGTGCTGTATATACACACTGCTTGCTAATCATTATGCATGAAATTGTGTGGTTGTAAAATTCGTAATAATTATTAGAATTCAAATCCAAAATGCTATCATACAATATTCCATACAATTCCAATACATGTATTCTGGTTCACAGCCATTATCCCTACGGCATACATGGGAATTGTTATTATTTTATATTATATTATATATTTTTGCAGGGAAGCTGATGGGGTGATTGTGCGACTGGCAAACCTGTGCGATATGAGATCCATCAGACGAGGCTTTGCCTTTGTCACCCTCGGCTTCCTCATCCCTTGGACTGTCTACTTCTGTTTGGGTGGAACGGTTAGAGGAGACTCAAGGCTCAGGGCCCAAGAAGCGGAGAGGCATTCATCTGAATTTATGTATCTTTCAGACGGACGTTCTTCTCGGTTTGACGAGGGAATCGCATCACCCGGCCAGGATGGTGCAAATCAGAGAAAAGGATTCCACAAATGAGGTACGATCCAGAACATCAGATTATTTTTTGCTGCTTATCTATTTATTAATACAATAATAATTATTGCGCCCATGCATAATGTAACCGACATGTTTGTCATCTGACACAACGAAATTTCGTATCGCCCACAGAAAATGAATCCACGTATTCATATAATTACGATCAGATAATGAATCCATGTATTCACATAATTACGATCAGATAATGAATCCATGTATTCACATAATTACGAGCAGATAATGAATCCACGTATTCATATAATTACGATCAGATAATGAGTCCCTGTACCCATATAATTACAATCTGCAAATGAGCTGCACATGCTATCAATCAGCGCCTTTCTTATGAAGTAGATTCACTCCAATCACAGCCCATGTTTAATCAATAATTTCTTGAATGTCTGTCTCAAACGCATTTAATAGTGTGACTAATTGATTGTAAATAATGCAAATTAGTTCTGCATTTTGCTGTACAAAAAGTCCACTGTCCACACTGTGGCTTTAATTAGTCTGGAAAGTGTCAAGTTCCGTCAACATTCAATTTGATGGATTACACAACTGGTAAAATACTTCATTAGGTTGGTTACATTCATTATGTCCAGGGGAGTGTAATCGGGACTTGCAATACTAATAATTGACCATTGATGCCTCAAAACGCCTTCGAGTATACGTTACGTACATGATAATGAAGAACATGTATTGTCGTATAATTATCTTGTTCACTGATGATGCAATTTCGCTGTATTATGGTGGAAATAATGTAGCATTATGGGCTAATAGCGTTGCAATACATTTCATTAATTATTGTACATTATTTTCCTCTTATAAAATTTTCCTTGTTCACATCTTTGACTGATTTTTTGTTCATTTAATACTATTCTAAACTCTAAAAAATTAGAATATTAAAAGTCAACTAACCGCGGGAGTCAGGGATATCTGCAGACTGTTTCGTTGCTATTTCCGTTGTCACATCAAGTTCATCGAGTACATCATATTATCTTATGACATCATATCCTATAATTATTATCTCCGAGGTTTCTCCGTTGGGTAGCATGTCTCAGTGACACGAAGGATCAGGTTACATTTAGGTTCCCATTCTAGTGTGAACGCATCTTTGTTATTTTGATCTAGAGGAAAATTGAAAGATTGTAACCTCATATTGTATAGCAAATTGGCAATACTACGGAATCTTCCAGATCTGTCACGTTTGGTGGTAACAGACCTTTACTCAAAGGTCACAGTCCTATCAATTGACATGATTGATGAAAAGGTTATTATAAACAAGATAGATCACCTCACCCTTAATCAACGTCAATAAGACGTGTATATAATTTAGATGAAAAAAAAAACAACACATTTTACATTCGTCAGTGACCGAAAGGCCTTCATTCGCGGGATAATGGAACGAGTACTACCTATTTTAGCCCTTGTACTAAAATTCGTCATTAGCAATATAATTTAATAATTATTACATCATATAGGACAATCTTGCATCTTAGGCTGCCATTATAGACAGATAGCTGGCATCCTCTGACACGTATTGCTACCTTGCCCAATACATGTACCCCTTTTCCATTCAGATTATAAATGCATGTATTGCGTACTTACCATATTTCTTGAAGGCACTTTTTATGTTCACAAGAGTGGAGAGAAAAAGACTAACTGCATATATAACTGGTACAATATTTGATTAAAATCAAATTAAATCCCATAAAAAGCATTGTCATGAATATTAATATTCTAACATCTACAACCGCCACCTGCTTGGTTTCAATGATTAGCATCATTACAGTCATTTCTAGCTGTTATGCGATCGTGTAAATCTGCATTGTACTTGGGCAAAAAAAGGAAATTACAGTATTATTCTCCATGGTTAATTAATCAAACGCCCTGACCGCTGAACTCAAATACATAGAGATTGAATATTCAGGCAACAATTCAGTTGACTACTTATGGATTTATTTCAGAATCAATCGAAGAAAAATAATCATAATTTATTTTTTAATTATGTTCGTATACTTAATTCAATGCACCTATTATTCTAGGTTAGGGATCCACATGAGGCTCTGAGCAGTGATCTACCGCTCAGCTACGCTATCCTGCAGGACGGGATCGTTAAACTTGGACGCGAGATGAACGTCAGTCGATCGCTGCTTCGTGAGATGGACCTGCCTCAGAAGACGTTCATGAACCTCACGCAGGAAACCGCTTTGGATCTCATCTTCGTCTCTGCCGCGAGCGACAATCACTTTAAGGAATCGTTGGTGGCCATTGCGAGAATACAAAGTTTTATGCCGAATTATAAAATACTCTACTACGATTTAGGACTCACTCCAGATCAAGTTAAAGAGGTGATTGATACAATTATGATTGTATATTTTCAAACATAAATTATTAACTCACAGGCAAAGACGTGGTGTGATGTTGAATACCGACAATTTGATTTTAGTAAATTTCCGGAACATGTGAAAGACCTGAGATTATATTCGTGGAAGCCTCTGATTGTGCAGGTGCGACACCGGTTAAGTAATCCCCTCATCAACATTACTAACATTATATCAAATTCACAGGAGGTTTTCCGGGAGTTCCCTACAAAAGGCATCGTCTGGATGGACGCGAGCTTCCGCCTAGAGACCAATGACTTGAGCACCATCACCGAGAAAGTGACAGCCAAAGGAGGTGGCCTCTTTACATTCAACCACTGCAGCCATTCCGTCTATGCGGTTACCCACCCTCAGATGTACGAATACCTTCCGACAGACATTGAAGCAATGAAGCCCATGAATATGCAGGGAGCTAATTCTATATTTATTTATCCAACAAAACACGTGTACCACTCGTTTCTGTACTGGTGGTACCTTTGTGCCTTGGATGAGAGTTGTCAAGCACCGCCCAACATCACAAGGCCGTGTCCTTTGGTTTACCAGAAGGGAGGTGAACGCAGGAATATGTACTACGCGTATTGTCATCGCTTTGATCAGAGCTCTATGAACATTCTGATGGGAAACATGTATATGTATGATAAGTACAAGTACACCGTGGACAATACAAAAGTGTTGGTAACAATTGACCGACACAAACTTATGGGAGACTTCTCGCTGCAAGTCTGTGAAAGATAACTATGAAATGGGAGACTGGGTGCGCTCGTTGATTATAGCTTAATAAATATATTTCATTTGTATTGCCTTCGTTTTCTCTTCAATTTGTGACATCATTATTTTTTGCGGTGTATTATTTCACAATACGACTGTCAGAAATGCAGCAGTAATAATAAGGGTACAAACCGCTGATTCAACAACTGTTTTTTCGAAACGACGATGAAAAATGAAATACAACCCATTACCATCATATTGTGAAGGTCATCACCCCCTACCGAGTTCTCTGAGGACAGCCGCGGCCTACGACACTATAATCATCATTACCCACACACAGTGACGTATATCAGTAGACCTCGGTATACCCTGACCCAGCGAAGCCTAAACTATATACGGATGCCTCAGCCTATGCTGTGGGAGCCATACTTACACAGGATGTTGACAATATTGAACAAGCAATTCACTATATTTCTTAGGCGTTAAATGAGAGTCAGCGATCGAACGTGAATGTGTGAGTGATTGGAGTTTTACGGCTCCAACCTACCCATTCGGGTGATACGGGCGCCAGAACAGAAGGCCCGGGACCGGGGTTTCCCCCTACTCTTATCGATAAATCCCAAGGGTTCTTTATCCTGCATACCACCATAGACAGTTGACGTAGTGACTCCAGGGCTACGTCATTTATGCACTAGTTGGATGGTAAGCTCCAAGCTCGTAATAACGAAGACTCAATCAATCACTTCATATTGGCTTTAATTTACCTTCAATAAAATAGTCCAAAGTACTCAAAATAAAAAAAAAGGTTCCAAGTAAGTGGTCTTTGTAGAAGCACGTGAGAGAGAGATGTGTGGTGTGTCGTGAGAAGGCATAGAGGAATCAGTGTTCATGGAAAATATCCGTGTCTTATATGCTAGAAGCATGGATGTGGGGCAGCCTGTGTTCCTAATAGATAATGCAGAGGATCGGTGCTTTCCAAATAGTTGCTATCTGACAATGATGGATGCGCTTGCTCTCCGGTTCTTTGTTCTCGGCGAACTTCTGACCGCCAGTATTCGCTAATTGCTTTAATTTACCTTCAATAAAATAGTCCAAAGTACTCAAAATAAAAAAAAGGTTCCAAGTAAGTGGTCTTTGTAGAAGCACGTGAGAGAGAGATGTGTGGTGTGTCGTGAGAAGGCGTAGAGGAATCAGTGTTCATGGAAATATCCGTT
>KB292507.1:325279-398859 GCA_000328365.1 Capitella teleta
ATGGGTTAGTCAATACATATACCAACCAGGTGGTTGGGTTGGGTTGGGTTTTTTTTTTTTTTTTTTTTTTTTAGGGGGGGGGGGGCGGGGGTATAATGGGTAAATTTAAGTTTTGTTTTTAAAATGGAGTAAATACGTTTAACCAACTCTCTATAATTACATCATTTCTTTCCTTGCACTCTAATGCCCGAATCATATAGCACTGAAAATTGCGGTTTAGTAGGACCGTTGATCAATTGTTCACTCACTTCAAAAGCAAAAGGCAGGAATGTGATACTGATCGGAAAGATCGAGAGAATGTTAATTAAGCATTACAATTGTTATACGTGTAAATAATTGTTATTTAATATTGCAGGATCGATGCCCATCCCACTACTGCCAAGGCATACTTACACGCACAATTATGAAGCGCACCAGGGCGCTGAGAGGGCTCTGCTCAGAGCCCCGATCCCGACGTCCTGTGCAAGAACCAAAAAAGGACAATACCCAATATGGATCACTCGCTTTGATGGATTGTACTCGGTTACTGGCATTGACATGTACACCAGATCTCCAGATTGGGTTTCAAGTTCGTATTTCAAGTTGTTGATCTGGGTCCTTATGTCACATAATACATTAGCCGTAGAAAAATCGTTCCGAAGCTAAATCTTTTGGAGAAATTCATAAATTTCGACATTCTAAATACAATGCCGTGATAAACTAATCCCCCAGAAATAAGTTTTTTGGGATGGTTGAAAACTTTTACCCGGAACACGACGTAGGGTACAACTTTGAATTGAATTTGAATTGAAAATTTATTTTGCGGAAGTTCAGTAGTAACGTACATCGGTATAAACACAAATAATCAGTAATATAACACAATCAACAAAAGGCGATAGAAGCAAAATGCTCATGTATCACCAAAGTAACTAAACACGAAGAAACATTGCAAAAAAAAAAGAATCATTTCGATCATGTACAGAGGAAAATAGTGTAATTACCTCCAAAAAAAAATCAAAGGTAATCATCATTACAATTGAATATTAAGAATAGCTCCTTAGTTATATTCATTTGGTAATTGTTTTAAAAATCGTTAGATGAGTCAAGACATTAATGAAAATGGATTGATAAAGTCATTGAATAGTTTTGGTAGAGAGTAAAATAGAGTCTTCTGTCGGTGTTGGAACCAAGTGTTTAGATTGTCAAGTTCAATATTAAAATCAGCAGTCATTGTCTCAATGTGCCGTCCAGGCAGAAAAAAATATGTTAGTATCATCAGCATACTGGTAAATCATTAAAATATAGACCAAGAAAAATAGGGGACCGAAAATACTGCCCTGTGGGACTCCATTGGAACGAAGTTCTCTGATACTTAGATGGTTATTTAGAATTACACGCTGACCTCGACTGAAGAGATAACTACGAATGAGATCAAAAGAAATCCTTCTTACATCATAAAATTCAAGCTTTTCAATAAAATTTCAAAATTACAGTGTCAAACGGTTTTTTAAGTCAAGAAACAGCCCAAAAATATAACTTGCTTTGTCAAGCTCACTTGTACGTCTATTAACAGTGTCAGCAAGGGCCATTTCAGCTGAAAATGCTTTCCTGAAACCATACTGAGAAGGTGTAAAAGTTTTGTTAAGGTTCAAGAAATCAAATAATCTTTTGTCGAGAAGCCGTTCAAATATTTTGGAAAAGACTGGGAAAAGGATTTGATAATGGATGATTTTACTTTAACCAGGTCTTGTCCTGAGGTGATAAAGCCTACCGGAGGTCATGCAATTCAACTTCCGGTTTGCTGTGCTGATTTTTGCAGATAGGGGAATGGGTGACCCAGTTACATAACTGTTGCGCTGTTATTTCTGAATATACTTTCTGGTTTCTGCCATTTTACACCATCGTGTACATAATTTTTCCGCAATCTGATATCTAATTGTTGTCAGTGTAATACATGTAGTAACGTTTATCAAAATATCTCTTCATATCACCTTAATATTGTGGTAGATTATAAAATATGCTTACGACCGTTGAGAACACAGAACCAAATATGTAATTAAATTTAATTTCTGTATAGATCAATGATTCAATTATAGGCTTATAGAAACAATAAAATAATATTTAGCAGATTATATAGTTCCAAAATGAATTTAAAATGAAATATTGAAAGCGAGCAAAATGGAGAGGAATCTAATGTCGTCTGCTGAATGAACGATTTCTAAGAAAACATTCGCCTGCGTTTCCATATACAAGAATTTGTGCGAATTTTAGAATTACGAGGCGGCTTCACTGGTTCCCTGGTCATAAATCATTGGTCATATTATATAATGGCACACGCGCACACTGATTACAAGTGGTAATTTATTAACTGCTATTTATTGTAACATTCAGTCAACTGGTCGTATTCAGCAAATACTGTGAATTCATTTTCACTCGCCTCGCATTGTGAGCCATCTTGGGAATTTCGAGTGATGTAAAATCGAGTGAAATTGATGTACCAAAATAGGGCCAATTGTATAACATGATAAAAGACCGAAAGTGGGTTTTTATTAATTTTGTTTATTCCATTATTATCGTCATTAAATAGTTCATATTGTTTTAAAATGAAAAAGACGATAAAATTAATTCGAAATTTGCCTGTGTGGGTGCAAAGATAAGCAACTTTTTTGGTTTTGGAGAGGTCAGTTTTGACCGCTGAAAAACAGGCTTGGCCCCTCAGGCTATATATTGCTTGGCCACTCAGAGATCCATATATTTGATTTAATTGAAAAAATGCTGGGGGAAATTAATTTAGATCTTAATCTGATCTAATATAAAGAGATTAGAATCTACCATTTGCACTAAAAAAATAGCTTTGGCACGTTTGGTCTTCGGAAGGACATAAAAACCCAGACTATGTATCCGGTGGTTTGATAAGCCCACGACCAAAAGTAGAAAGCGTTGATACAGAAAGCTGGAATTTAACAGGGAAACAGGATAACCTCAACAAGTGAACGTTGTACAGCATTTTATTTATTCCCAATTAATGCACGATTAAGCCACGGACATATCAAACGACTCTCGAATGTTTCGCTGCAACCTGGTATGATATATTACATTCGATTCCCATTGACACGCATAGGCCTAAACATGACATGAAGTAGCCGAGGCACAAAACTTATATTCACGGTACAATTTATGTCGATTAAGGCTACCAACACTGCATTTCAAAGCCCCTCCTCTCGCCTTTATTTACTCCACAGAGAATAAAGGTCAAATATTCCGAGTTTTCGTGACCAACCACTCATCCTTCCACGATGGTTTTAGTAACACGAGAACGTGGATACATTACGAGCACACAAGAAGGAATTTTTTTCACCTGCATTACAGAGTGTACGACGGAATCTACAAGTATGCGGATTCCAAAAATCTCAAGGATAACTTTAATAAAGCGCAAACTGGCATATTTCTGGTTGTCCTGAGCCGGAGCAGGAAAATCCTTGCAGACATCTGTAGAGTAACAGTCTTTGGGAAACGACTAACACGTCAGTGTTCATTTTTTAATTAAAGCTGAATCGGTTATCAATAATTCAAAATTCCAACCTCAGCGCCCAGGGGAACAAGATTGACTCTAAGAACAAAGAAAGAAAGGCAATACGCAAAGGACGAATACGTGTTCGAAAAGGTGAACTATGATCGAGCCTTTGTTGACAACATGAAAATTCCTCCTGATGTTGACTGGACGCCGAATGAGTTATGTGCAAGAGCCACGTACAAATACCCCGTCCAACCTTGCATGGGTAAATAAAACTCGATTCCCAGACCAGGTGACTATTTATATCTCTGCAGATATCACGCCATCCGAACTGAGTGCAACTCAGACCGATAAAAAATCTTCCTCGTCTCTACCAAGCGATCAGGATGCGAATTCTGCCGCCTTCGCATTGGATCCTGATCCGCTTCGCTGTTCTATGACCAGATTTGACCGGAGGCCTTGGTGGAGAGCAGAATTTGCCGAAAAGATCCGCTTAGAGGTGATCTACATAAACATACCGGATATGCCTATCCTTGAATTCGGTTGTAAGATGCTGTAGAATCTAGGCAAAATGATGTTGTATCGCTAGCATTTTTGTTATTGCAGTGGTGCATGGACTCAATTTTTACGTGTCGTCCAGTGCGAATGGTCAAGAGAAGTTGTGTAGTACTGTAGACATCTCTGATGAGAGTATGCTGTGCCTCACCAAGAGGGTGATCTGCTGGCCGAAACACCACGGCACCTTCATCACAGTGCGTCCACACATATTTATGGGCCACGCCAGGATGAAGATTTGCCGTATGTCCATGGTCGGAAATTACATAAAGTGAAGTCAGTGATAGATACAGCTGTTAACGCCTGAAATGCTCTGAAAGCACGGAGTATGGGTATACATGTAGTGAGTCATCCGTTGTCTCTAGAAGCTATTTGCATCTCAATCATAATTTTTTGTAACAAATGGAAGGAACGTAAACACAGGAAGGAACGGGTGTTTTGTGGGGATTGGATTATTGTTCTTTGGTAAAGAGGCAGTGTGGTAATTGGCTAATTAAGTTCTGGGCCGTTGAAATTACCGGATTTGTATCTTCTGAGCCGATTATGCTTGGGTTTGTGTTTGTCGTTTGTTCGTTTGTTTGTTTGTTTGTTTTTTTTCTTTTTTTTTTCTTTGTTTTTTTTTTGTTTTTTTTGGGGGGGGGGAGAGGGGGGGTGGGGGAGGGGTTCTTCTTCTTTTTGTGTGTGTGTTTACGGGTGTCTTTTATTGTTGCAGTTTTTATGTTTCAAACATATTTTGATCGTCTCGTGTTGAATTCACTCAATAAATATTTCATGTCTTACAAAGTAGCGTCAGGATTATCATTCATTGATTACCGGTGACCAAAATTGAAATGACCTTAATAAATATGTATAGTGATAAGTATTATTTTAACTCGTTAGCACTTAAAACTTTGGAATTGAAATTCCACAGACTGTTTAATTTCCGGGGTTTCAGAGGGCTGCGTTTCCATGGTAACAAGTCCGGAAATAACTATGCACAAAATTAATACATATCAAGATGAGATGTCTACGGGGTAAGCAACCTTTATGTGACTTCAATTTACTATTCGTGTACACATAATAATTAAATGATGATCATCATAATAATATTATTATTCTATATAATTATGAATTGATAATTACGTCAAATGTATGTACACGTATATACTGCAGTGTTGATTATATTATCCTCAAATTTTAGCAATAAAACAATGTTTATGAGATTTCAGTTTCTTATAAACTCCTGTGTGCAATTTCAACAATTATTACTATAGCATGATATAATGGTAATTTGAATGTTTTTGTCCACAAAAGCTCGTGCAATATCCCCAAAATAATTTCATATCATTTCATTTCATTTATTACATTTAAAACGCATTTTCAGCAATATCAAAGAACATTCAAATGCGCTGTACAAACAGAGATAAAAAGGAAAATCATTAAATACTAGAAAATGCAATGTTAAAATAGTAAGTCTTAAGTTGGGCTTTAAAAGCATCAAGCGATTGCTGGTTCTGTAGGTTGGAAGGTAATCGGTTCCAAAGGATGGGTGCTTGATGGGCGAATGTTCGGTAGCCATTGATAGAAAATACATAAGTAATCCAGTTTACAAGAAGCTCCGCATTCCCGATGAAGGTGTAAATCACGGTAAACGATGGAGTCACTGGTCAGCGCAACCGCAAGGTGCTGCTGATTCACTCAATGTCTCTAATCTGGGCAAATTTGGTGTCAATGGATTCTTTTTTGGAAGCAGGTTCATATGATGCACAAACCTGCGCTTTAGGGTCCCTTGTGACACATATAATTCACGCAAAAGTGTGAAAATCAGGAGACTATTTTGAATTGAACTCCTTCCTGTGCGTTGCCATGGTTGCATGTAATTTTATGTTATAATTACAAACATAATTACCGTCTAAAATTTGATTAACTCATATTGTCGATTCTTAAACTTAATTATACTGAGTACTTTTAAATAATCCAGAAATGCCACATTTACACCGCTGCAACATCCTCGCACTTTCCGTTCAACTGTGAGCATAATAATGAAGTTTACATAAAAGACACAGTAGTTTAGATAAGAGGCTACTGCAAGTATAAATGATAATTATTTTATAATTATTTTAGGATATGTACTGGTAGAGCTAGTTCAGATGAAAGAGCATTTTTGTAGCACAGTATGTCACAAAGAAAATAATATCCAGTACATGTGAATAAATCGTTGAATATAATTATACATTTGTAAGGTTTTCCTTTCAGTCATAATGTGGATCTCAATTATTCTACTCAAGAAGGCATGGGGCGGTGAGCAATTTGTGTTTGTAAAAGTATGATTAATTGCAAACTTATGTTCTTAACAATTTATTTTATTGAATGCATGAATACTAACTCAACATTGCAGGTGACTTGGGCTTCATACCATTGCTGCCTGATCACACGTTTTCGCACCAAAGTCGAGATGGCGAACGCTCCCCGAAACGAGCGCTTATAAAAGCGCCACTGCCGATGTCCTGTGCCCCAACCCCCGGCAATAGATTCCCGATATGGATGACTCGCTTTGATGGATTGTACGAAGTACATGGCGTCGAAATGTACACAAGGAGTTTTAAAAAAGGAGGAGGTACATTAGTATGGTGTCTCTTTTTTCAAATGTACAACTATACACAATTATAATATATTATCTCTGTAGTCTCGTGACACTAAAGTCCCATCCCCCTCCAAAACAGAAATATACCCCCCCCCTTCCAAGTTGACTGCATATGCGGCTGGTCACTGCACTATGGGTGCTGCAATGTGTTGCGGTGATGAACAATGCGAGATTTTCACTTTTTCTGCTCATTGTTCAAGCACTTCAAATTCAAAATCTTCTGCTGTTCAAAAATACCTTCTGGCAAATAAAGATTAATAATTTTATTTATTTGATGTAAGAAAGGAGAGCCAGAGAAGAAAAAATATATATAATTATCTTCTACAGAGGACACCGTCATGAGATTATTCGTGTCCAACAGTTCAAATTATTATGAGCACTTCAAGGAGAAAACTCCGTGGCTGAAGTACCAGCATATAGGTGCCAGGTACACACACCTCCAGTTCATGCAATCATTCGGAAATCAACAATCCAGAAATATGAAAAACTTCGAGCGAAATTTTAGGAATCCAATCGGAATGTATCTGGTTGTCATCAGCCTAAGCCAAAAACACACGGCTGAAATTTGTAAAGTTACCGTCTACGGGAAGAGACACGAAAGTAAGTAATAATTTCACGTGCCACGCGGTTTTCGCCCTAAATGCATAATTATATGCATGCATGTACACATACTAGCAGTTGTAATACATACTTGTAATAATTATATTTGTATATACCAAAAAAAGTCAATTTTCTCGAAAATTGAATCGATATTCATAGATTCAGGATAATTACAAATTACTTTATTTATAATTAATGCTACAATCTTTTGTGATTAAAGCACTCAATATTGCACCTTACATATAATATCCTCAGTTCCGCACTGGTATAAACAATCACCGAAAGATACCAATCGTTTCGAAAAGGACGCCAAGACAGCCTACGACGTTGAGATTGGACGCGTTGCTCCTAACGTCGATTGGTTGCCTAACGAGTTCTGCGCCAGACCCTACTACGAATTTCCAGTCAAGCCTTGCATAGGTATGTCGATTGTGCAATACCTGCATGCCTAATGTTACTCATATATTATGCACTCTAGATATCACTCCATCACAAGGACAGGCCACTCAGACTGATGTTAAGCCTAACGAGAATCCGGAAGACTTTGCCGCTGGCCTGGCATTGGATCCAGATCCCCTTCGTTGTTCCTTGACCAGATGGGACAAGAATCCTTGGTGGAGAGTTGAGTTCCCAGAGGAAATCCGCCTTGAAGTTATATATATCGGTTTACCAGATATGCCTGCTCATTTATTCGGTTGTGAGTATATAATGGCATTGATTATATACCACAGGCGTACTGTTCTTTCTCTGCAGCGATTAATATTATGAAATTCTTTGTTTCGTCAAAAGCCGAGAATAAACACAACAACAAAATAGAGAAACTATGCGGGCAGCTGAAATTTGATACACTTGACAGCAGCTTGACGTGTGTCACAAAGCGATTAGCGTGCTGGCCAAAACGCGTCGGTACTTTTCTCACAGTACGTGTGGTCAGTGATGTTGATAGCAATGAGACCCGTTTGAAAATTTGTTCCATCAAGACAATTGGCGCTTACACCAAAGCCGCAAAGAAATCTTTTCTCTCTACCCTTGGTTAGAGCAGCACACTCTTTTAAGGTCACCATCAACAGCCAAATAACTGCATGCCCAATAAACGTATGAAAACAAATAGGAATAATGTGAAATTCTCGGAATCGAGACAAATGAGCGATGTTTCTTCAATTCTACCATTTGTCAGGTTTAAGTCAGTCGTGTTATACTGCCTTCACTATGATCTTAGACACATGGGCCATCCTCTTAGATGCCCGCGTCTTAAATCTCCAGGGAACATTCAAATGGTGCAACGTGTGGCCTCATCGGGGTTGATAGACGGCCAGCAGCCAGGGACTGCGCTTTTGAGCAGAGGCTTATTTGCTGCCCTGGAGCCATACATCTCAGACAGGAAAGGCATCTGCACGCATAAATTGGGTCAAAAAGTAATTGATCCATTATCTACCAAATTTGGGAGAGAGGATTGACTGGTCAATCGGGGTCAAATGTAATGTATTATAGTTATCGCAGGTGTGGTTTAATTATAATGTTATAAAGCATGCTTGTTTGGATTTATATTTTTTAAAGTTTATATAAGAACTTATTTCGTTTCTTTTTACCGTCTGCTTTAAGATACTAAGTGTTAGCTATACACGATTTGAGTGTTCCAAGCATGCTTGTAATGCCCTGAACCATGCATGTATTTGCTTATATGAAGAATCCAGTATACTCATGTATATGATGCTGAAACATGAACGGAATAGACATTCAATTAAATACCCGTACTGAATTCTCATGGCGAATTGTCTTTATTTTCAAGTAACACGTACAGAATGCCATCTGCATATTCCCTGAGATCGCCGCTGACCAATAGGCTCCACGTACTGAGTCTTTCGCTGAAGCTTCCTCTAAAGAAGCTGCAATTCACTGACACTATCCTGTCAAATCTACCCTTCGGTTTAGATGCACGAATACAAAGAACTGCTTATTGGCACCCGGGGCAGCTGTAGATTATTCTCCCTCAGTCCAATAAGAAGAAGAAAAAAATCGTTCACTCTCAAATTCCTCTAATTCGACAAAATACTCCCTCAATCGCATTACCTTCATTCCACCCATCCAAGCCGTATTCAAGGCTTGAGTTCTCATCGATCATCACCATGTCCACGCTCAGTGGATTGCCAATTCGTTTCTAGTATTTTTGTGACAAATCATGCTATTTGTACCACATAGTCCAGACTGATACCATGCTGGAGGTCTCCATCCGTCCTTGATCCGGATTTTAATGCTGATCCTAATCCGCGGATATCGAATTCAGAACAGACACCTGGGACACACATTGTGGGCTTATTGGTTGAATGAGATATAGAGATTCCATCGCTGATGGCAGCCACATGCAGGCACGTGGGAACCCTATGGCCAGTAATGCTTACGGTTTTTACTCTGATGTGGCATGCGATCCGGTTCTTTCACAAAGAGCTTTAGTTCTGGTAGGCAATTGCCTTTCGATGCAGCTTCCTCGGTGATCAGCCTCGTTAACTTACTCCTTCAATATTGTTAAAGATAGCAGATTGCATCATTCAACTATCGCATAGCAATTGAGTCTAAATTTAGCCCAAAGCCAAGCATAATATGTGTATACAATTCAGATTGCCAATATTGAATTGAAACCGATTTGATATCACAGCACCCTTCAGTCAATGGACAAATCAAATCAATACGCATGGTCCTAGTCATAGTAGTACATGTGCATATACGTAATACATGAACACAAAACCAATAATATCCAGCACTTATTGAGAGACAGAGAAATTGAATGAATGACAATTATGGGGGACTCATAGACAATATAGCTGTTGCATTGTAGCTAGTATACAGCTGGATGATGAATTAGGCAATAGCCCATATCGATTGAGCATTACTGTCTGTCAATGTCATCTCACATTGACTGTGTCTTCTCAAAGCATCACATGGAATGGGTCAATGCTGTACATTATAACATGATGGCATTGACAACTGCGTAGTTGCTTTGATATGGAAATTTAGAATATAATTATAATTGCAATGAAATAATAAAAAATCAACGATGCGTGAAATGTTCTAACTCTCAAGGCACGTGTTCACTTGAAAACTGTAAAATGAAACGGAGAAATTGGTTACGTTTGATATGATAATATAATTCAGTTTGACATGAACACATTTTATTCCGAATTTTGGGTTGACATATATGATTCACGACACACATATTATGAAAACAAGTGACATATTGAAGGCATTGGTTTAAAGTCGCCACGAATCGGCGTTCTCATTCGCGGTCAGTGTCTCGGCTTCATAGTCTTTGCCTGGCCCGTAGAGCGAGTGGAGGGTGAGGCCCTCGCGACCCACCTTCACCGCCCAGAGGCACCATACCACACCAATCAGGATACACAGCAATCCAAGACAGCAAAAGGTTCCTCCCAGAATGGTCCACAACGGAGAATCAGATCCGAGAGAGATCATGAGAAATATCCCGCCAGACACAAAGGCTACCAGTCCGAAGCCGATTTCTGCTACTTGCCACTTATATGGGAAGTTTCTGCACCACATCATCCTGTTTAAATGTTCATTTGAGGGAGTGACAGCCCCTTGGGGCCTTTTAAAAGAAACCCGTTTGAAGGCAGCTAATGCTGGCGAGCGGAGCTGAAAATGCGTCTGCGTCCATCTCACGCGGAGAGTTACTGCGACTCAGAGTCTCCTCAACCCCCTCCCCGCTGTCCCCGCTGTTTGGCGCAATCAGCCGCGAAGCAGCACTCGTCAATTGCGAGCCAAGACGAGCGCAGATCCCTGTGAATCCCCTCTCTCAACAAAGCGTCAAGCGCAGATGCTGAGAAGAGGCCGCGAGAAGAACCCTGGCTGACACGGAGCGATCCAGAAAACATGGATAACTATGTTATGCAAATATGACTGCAATGGCACAAGTCTCTGACAGACAGTGTACTCATCCCGGTGGACTGACACCTGAGATAGGAATCCTTTCCTTCTGTCGTGTATTGTCATATAGGGGGATATCTACATATATGTTGCAATGAATCTCTTTCAGGGTCTTATATTGGCGCGAGGTCATCGTAGGGATAAATCACAGGCAGGGCAAGAAAAGGAAAAACGTGGGATGAAGGCGAATGGCCAATCGCATGATTGAAATCATTTATCACACGACGTTCTTCCATCTCCCTTGCTTGTTGCAAATTACAATGCTGTTTACATGTGTCTTAATCGTGTGTATGCAGGTGCAGCATTCGAGGACCCCTGGCATAGCTCAAGATATTGATAAACTCTCAATGTTTTTGCTTCTTCACACCTCGTTGCTGAAGTGCGACCATGTGGCGTTAACGGCTGAGCAAATTCAACTGCGACACATTTTGCCCAAGTGCCTTCAAAAGCAGCAAAACAACCGACTTCAATGCATTTCACGTAGTTGGCGATTTCTAAGAAAAGGTGACCAAATAGAGCTGTTATCTCAACGTTTATATAAGACACATCATTCTATACTTCTACCGACAAATTTCTGTGATTATCTGCTACCGATAGCTGCTTCCTGTACCCAAAGAAAGGCACCAATCACTTGAACAGACAAAAGAGACGAAATGAATCCTCGTTGCCTCGCTGTCGTTCTATTCATCGTCATCACATCGTTAAATTCTGTCGTGGAATGTAAACCAAGCCCAAGAATGGAAAAAAGATCGGCCGAACTGCCGAACAATGAGTTTCCAAACTCAAGTACTCAACCAAAACATAGCGAGGTCAGTTATGTAAATATATTGCTGTTCAATGTTGTTATAGACATGTCTTACTTAGACATTTGGTGCACCAATTCGCTTTTAGCCTTGAATTCGTCGTTCTCGATCAAGCAAAGTGACCCTAGCACAACCGTTATTTGACCATTAATGGCCAGTTTCCTTCCGACAAATCAAACGAATTCCATTAGGGCCAAAATTATAGAGGGAACATTTAGTTGTAGGGTTTCTCCTAGAAACCTCACAAATGAACTCCCATTGCAACCTATACTGTCCCTTTATTTAATGACTTAAAGGTCCTTTGAGTGAATCATATGACATGCAGATCCTGATTGCAATGCACTTTAATAACTATTTTTTTGTATTTGTTATCTTTTTTCGATTATTTGCATTGCAATAAATATTCTTATTCTTATTCTTTCTTATTCATGAACAGCTATTGAGATATAGAGCACTATTATAATGCCCTGCAACAAATTGTATTATGTCTTATTGCATTACTGCATTGTATATGCATGTCATATCCAAGGGCAATGTTTATCGCTGATATAGATCTAAGGCACCCCAAAAAATTTCCGCTGGATATGCCACATCTAGCAAAGCACACATTCTGCATGCAGGACGGTCATATCTTGAGACCTAGCTTCACATATGGCCACACCGTATCATGCACGTGGCCAGCCTATCTGATATGCTTTCTCAATTGCCTGCACACATCTGGTGGCAGCCCTGCTATCATGCAGAGACCAAGATAACAACACTCCTGACGCAAACACGACGTTATAGCACAACCTTGCTACCACATGTAAATATTCATCAATAGATGCAATTTCGATTTCTTATTAGATTTGCAAGTTTTTGTCAATTTGAGGAGCGTGACCTACGCGGTAGAAAGGTCTAGGGCCACTTCGCCCCTCAAACAGCACAATGCCAGGAAGGAGAGGCTTCGGGGACCCCTGGAAGAACTGCATCACTCGCCCTGTTGTTGCTGCTCATCGGAGCCTAAAGGGAAGCTGATGAATGGCTGAGACAGGACAGAAATGGTATCGCAGCCTATGCTCGACTGCTTCTAGTCTTTATACGATGCATTGGTTGTAAATGTCTCTCGACACCGACCAATGGGACAACAAGGCCCTGTGATCGGTCAACAATACGCTGATGACTCAAACGGGACTTTAAAACGAAATAAATCAGCTCGTAAACATTGGAGCTCTGGCAATTTTACTTCAGCAATGAGGCACACAAGGGAATCTATCAGTTGTACCTTTTGTCATACGATGAGCACTGTAGAGAGGCCATGCGTTCAGGTAAAAGGCACGCTTGTATTGAAAGGGATAGGCCCTTCGCTGTCACCAATTCCAGTCTGTGTTTGATCGATTGAGATGGATGTTGTGCTACCTCTAAAGCAGACGTCGAGTTCTATTATTAATAAACCGACCTTTTAGCTGAGGCATAATACGGCTATCCATGTCTTATAAGTGAATCGTTACTAAGAATGATGGACTTCGATCACCCCCCCCCTCTCCCCGTGTGTTATGATTTAATACTAACAATGCATGTGGGATTAAATTCTTTGCAAATTCCTGCACACAAATACGGTTTAATAGGGTCTGTTTCATTGCCATTAGCTAGTAAACTGTTATTGGAATACCCATTTGCTCATAATGCTGTTCTTTGGGATCCCTTGTTATAGAGGTACGTATAGTACTTGATAAATCTATAGAGCGATCTCCTTTTTTGACTTGAGCACCCGCGCCCCTTTCCAAACATAACAAAAGCTTGCATTATCCTTCTTACACATAGTACATTTTGATATACGTGTATGTAGGAGAAGGGTCTGTTTCCCAATTTTGCCCGCAAAACCGCCCTTTTTTTCTGAGCGCGCTTGACATTCTACGGTGGTTGTAAACCCAATGCAGGAATTCCGGCAAGAAAGAAAGTACTTCGTTATCCGAAGACGCGTTATATGACCCTAGGGTTAATGGGTGCTACTGACCCCTGGATCGAGAGAGCTAGAGAGGTTTCTTTGTTTTTGTTTTCTTGTCCCAATTGCTGTGCGTGTGGATGAGCACTAAATTTGATATTTGCAGATTTACTTTCTCTCTCTGATCGAGTTCATAGCCAATGATGCTATTCAACGAGTTGGAAATCTTCTGTGGAGCCGTATATAACGGGAAATTATGGAGGACTTGTAGATTTCTTTAGCACAGCAATTATAGCTGTTCAGACACACGTGTGTATCTGAATCTAAATGAACCTTTGTTACACATATTGCAGCCAATTCGAGAGCCCATGGGAGTGGAAATCAAACGAGTAGTGCAAGGTAAGCCTCGTTGCAATAAAATCTGCCATGAACGTCACTTGCAGGGATTGACTTTTCGTTTATTGCAGAGCAAGTAGCGCTAGCCCTGGGAATGTGGGTGAGTGCTTCGTTCGAGATTGACAGAGCAGGAATCAGTCCGGCGGCGATGCCTAATGGAGAAGCGCGACTCCCTCGAGTAGCGTCTCGCGCAGAATACGCCCAGTTCACTCGGCAAAATTGATATTGACGCTAAAATCGATGGTGCCTGCTCTCCGTGGTGAATATTCGCGCCTGATCTGCATTGTCTTCATTGAGAGAAACGGATTCCCGGGTCGGAAGACACTGGCGCCATCTCTGACGTGGAGAGGCATTAGCGCCGGAAGCCGCACGCTGATTTTAGATCTGAAGCTTGTCTCCCGAGTCCTTGAGCAAATTCTTTCGAGGAATTGAACAGGGCTCGTCCTCATAATGCGTTACACATCAACATTAAACAAAAATGCTGAATATATCGCATGAGTACTGATGTAGATTAATAATGAGCCCATGTAATATCGTCGTGACCACAACAAAAGCCAACCCAGTATATATATATATGATTAAATAAGAGTACAGATACAGTATAATAAATCAATTATTCTTCCTGGAATTTGGACTGAAGCATTTCTAGCGATCTGTAAAGGGTTTTATATTTTGTCAACATTATGGATAATATAGAGCGTGCATCCGATATTATATTGTACGATATTGATAGGCCTACTCATAGATAGGCATCTTGCGTTTGCAACTTTATCTGCATATCCTTCCACAGAGCCCCGTTGATTACATCTCGCAGCGAGAGGCCAACTCCAGCGCCCCCGCCGCCGCCCTCAATCCGCCCCAATCGCAGTTCGGGTCTCGAGTCGTCTTTCAGCGAGGTCAAAGGGCGAATGTTGCGGTCAAGCCACGCAGCTTCGTCGAGCTCAAGTCCTTCCACACGGTCAGTAAGCATCGCAGCCCAATTTGTCAAGACTCTGCTTCCCTTTTTGTCAACCATAAATCAACGTCAAGATTGTGAACGATGAGCCATATCTCCTCGCTGACAATCAAATGCACTGAGCCGTAATGCACCGCACACCATAACTGTACGTCACCGCTCCTGTGACTGGGCATATACATCCACCTCAGTTGCATGCACTCGAAGAGAGTAAAACAGAATGAATGGTCCGTTTGCCTTAATTTACGCCCTCCCAGAATACTGAATAATGTCATTTGTCTGTGATGAATTGGATCATTGGAATAGGAGCTTTTAATTAAAGCGAGATTAGAGCAACCTCCGTGAAGCTGGCATTTTCTTTTGGGAAGTTTGTTTGTTTATGGCCAGCCTTGGGCAATCAAAATCCTATGCACGGATAGCACCATGACACTTTCTTTATTTACTCCTTCGTGTTTTTCTTCTGTAGTTTTTGATAACTGCGCCGTTTGCATGCGCAAACAATAATCTTACTGTTTATCTGACATGCGCGAACAATGTAATCTTAATTATGATCTGATGGGTTGATTATAATTTATGGGCCTACTGTAGGTTGTTCGTTGATTACAGTCACATATTTTAGTCAAATGCTATGAATGTGTATGAATCCCTACGTACAAATCTCATAATCTAGCTAATCTTACAGATCCGGGAGTAAACAATAAAAAATTGGAAGAAAAAAATAAACATAAAAATACACGAGTAATAAATGCAGAAATAAATGAAAGTGATACGTGCAAGGGCAAGGGCACTGCACATGGATCTCTCGATCTATACCAATCAGTTAACATGTTCCTCGAATCATCGATGCTGCGTGTACATGTGTGCATACATGAAGTCAGTAGCATTTACTTTCCAGCATATTATTACTCTTTTTATGAAACTAATTTCAGGATGCATACGAAAATGATAACGACCAAGCGACGATCAGAGGATCGCGGTTCTATGCGCCAATCTCCGGACTTTATCAGCTTTCGACCAACCTCCATTTCTCCATCAGCAAAGAGCATTCGTCAAAACGGAAAGACGCCGCAAGGAACAAACATATTGTTCGTCTGCTCATCTGCGTCAACTCGCTTTGCCAGAAGAATGAGTACGTAATCATGACGCCCTTTTTAGAATCATAGCGCACTTTTACAGGTCTCTGGAATATTTCGCGCCAACGAATCGCAGAAGTCGGGTCTTTAGTGTCAGCTTTTCCGGGTTCTTGCCGATTAAGGTAAGCAAAAACGGCAATTGTCATGATTTCTATGTCCTTTCGACGCATCATTTTTCTCAGGTTGGTCAATATGTGTCGGTCTTCATTGAAAACAGCTCCCTGAATTCTGTTAGTCTCTTGGGCGGATCTTCGTTCTCAGGGATGTGTATCCAGTGAAAATAACGGTGGATTAACATATTTGCCATGAGTCGTTACCATGGAATTCCAATGTAATTAAAAAGTTGCTGTAGATAAATCTCAAGACTCGACGATCTACATTAACTGCATGTTTTGTTAAAAGTTTTTGTTTCGCATAATTCACATTGTTCAGATATCTCACTTATCTGTATACAGTTATTTTACAATTCATAAATTAATATTTTACTTTGTCGTTTTATCATTCAAATCTGTAGCATACTGAATCAAGAAGTATTTATATAGATACTTGAATTGTATTCAGTTTTTAAAACTTCAGTTTCGTTTGTTAGATCATTTGTATCCCTTAATTTCGACATGTACCACTATGGAAATAGAATTAGACAAACTCGAAAGTGTCAAAGTATGTGCCCAATTATTGCAACGATATCTGGAGTACATAATAATAAGGAGAAAACAACCAATTTTATTTCTTCTCTTCATAATTCATAAGCACGTAACACGGAAAAAGGAAATGAATTATATACAACATCCATATTACAAAATATAAACATAAATTCAAACATATTATTGCTACACATTAGTACAATACTCATAATGGTTACATTTAATATACACAAAGCTGTATTACAAGGGAATCCGCGAATGCCGATTTCACTCTTTAGCGTCTGCAATACCGCCTGCTGTAATGGCGAACGTTGCTTCATTCTCAGGAAGATCGGGACTGGAAAGAGAAATAAACATATCAAAAAATGAACGCACACAGGTGCATTTTCGGGATTATAACGAAATTTGGCTTGTATTAATATAGGTGAAAACGCGTCAGTTGTCATATCTCATGGTTTTTACCATTGAATAACTACGGTTGTTACGATCGACGTTATGAAAAATGGCCATCAGCGATCAATTTATCCTTGATTGACTGGTGGGTGTTGTATGACACCACTCGTGTAGCAAAATATAATAATACTGTGCTAAATGGCTAGTGCAAAGGGTACCACAAAATTCGACTTTCGCGAGCTTCAGCATTTGCGACAAATAACTCATTTCGATGTGCAGCGTCACATATGCGTTGAATGTTGTTGCAACCAACCTGTCGTATATCTTAGCGATACGTAATTCACCCCTCCCTTTGCGCAAACTCAGTCTTGTTGTTGACGCATGGGCGAGAATGTGGCCTCCGATTGGCTTCTTTGGATCAGCTTGGAAACTGGTTAAATCATATTGGTACACATATACATGCATGCAATTTGAATAATAAAATGATGATCTAAACGTGAACGTTTCGTAAATTTAGAATTCAGTCTGAGTAAATTTACTATACTAGTAGTTAACTCACGACATTGTGGCACCAGGATCTGACGTCATTTGATTGGTAATGAAAACTCCAATATTGTATTCTGTTTTGAAAACAAACACCACGCGCTTTAAGAATGAATTAACTTAATAAAAATGACGCTAACCTTCGGATAATTTCTGCAGCCGGGACAATAATTGTGCAAGCTTCTGTTGTCTGTCTGCAAGTTCTCCGCGGCCACTAAAATCCACGCGAAACAGGGCCATGATGGAATCAACGATCAGTAACTTGAAAACTCCCATTTCTTCGTGCAGTTTTGCAGCAACAAAATCCAGCATTTCAAATTGATGCTCGCCTAATAATATTTAATGTAACGCTGATTTTATAATGACGTTTCCTATACTTGTATAAGCTCTTGCGTACATCACGTTATCCAACACTGCTTCTTGGTCTAGGTTAAACCGATCGGCGATTGTACGAAGTCGATCTGGGCGACTGAGATTCTGAGTCAAGGTTTTCGGATGTATTCACCATTCAATTACTCAGATCTATAAATTGCTTAAAGGAATCCGAAGAATCGAACACGTCAACCATGGAATGAAACATCTGAAGGGGGACAATTTCTCACAACAGTGCAGTCATTGCGGGAGGGTGATTCTTGCTTAATTCAGATGTCACAAAATTGTATGAGTGGGAAGTGAGGGAGTTCAAGGATACAATGTATTTTCGGTGTCAATGAATATCACTTTGCCTCCGGTAAAACCATTAGCTCCTGGTAGCTGCGTCGTCACTGATAAATTTTAACAGTTACGTATGCATATCATTAGATTTATTGTTAATAATACCACATAGCGTGTGAGACAGTTGCGTTTTCCCCGTTCTAAATTCACCAAATGCTTCAGTTATGGCCATGCTCTCGATGCCACCACCCATCAATTTACTTCAAAATAAACATAATCATAAATATCTCAAGAATAATTCCCATACTTACTCAAGTTCTTGACTACCAGTGCTAACCCGGAAACATTGCTTCCGTTTGACCGCGTAATCCAAAGCAGAAACAAAACCACCTTCCTGTGAATGTATAGTTGTACTATCCTCATTCACTGATCGTCATAACCACAGGGTACTAACCCCGAGCATTTTCAGTGAGACTTCTTTGACTTTATCAATCTTTGCTTCAGACAATCCTTTAATGGCACACAGTTTCTTGCGAGTCATCATTTGCACGCCCTACGTGCAAGTCGATTCATCAGGTATTTGATACATACACATTCGAGGAGTGCCCTCTCTACCTTTATGGTGCATATTCCAGCCGTCTTCAATTTCTTAATATCAGCAACATTCTGAAATCGAATTATACCTTATAAAGTTATTTGTGCTTTATTCATAATTCGTTGAAAAACTGCAGTGGTAGGTCTATACTATCTTAATCGTTATACACCCAGCCGCCTTACAACAGAGAATACGCAAATGTGATGCAAAATTAATTTGGCTATATAATATACACGACAAATAACCTAAAATCAGAACATGCGCGTGATTCAATACAGCTAAATGTACTCACAATTCCATGTTGCTGCAAATCGTCGATGTCTTGAAAAAAAGATTCCTGCAAAAGAAGACGAGTGTATTACATATATAAGGATAAATATTTAGCTGATGTGATCCTAGAGGGAGAAGAATCTGTGGAGGAATGAATGGTTTAGAGCAGATTGCTTGATACCAGACTGAAACTATATAGAACCGTCCAACAGAAACATTTGATAAAATAGAAATAAAATAGAAGTAAAATAATCAAAAAAAATTCACAAAACCTAAAGCGTCGTTCACATATGATTATGTGCGTGCGTGCGTTTCCCGCACGCAAGCAGTATTTTCCATCTCACTATTTTATGTTTGTGCATTCACATTTGCGGCAGCATTTCTGCGTGCGGGAAACGCACGCATTCAGATGGGTCGGTTTGGAAAATAGAATGCGGGCGGCGTGATCTGCGCATGCGCAACTGCATTCGGTGATTGGAATTCAAAGAGGAAGCATCCGGCCTGAGGAATAGCGAACACGGAGAATTATCCAGTGGTGGCGCTTATTGAACATGTGCGATAGTAGAAGATACCGGACTGATAGAGAATATAATATGGAGTCATCTTAACATTGCGTTTTCTAAAATAATTTCGTACTTTTAGACACAACAGCCTGAACAGGTGGATTCACCAGTGATATAATATGTTTTTAAGATCATATTCCAAAATATAAATTATTTCATAAGTTCACAAAACAGGAGCGTTAGCCTAGCGACCGTTAACCCTAATGTATACTGCACTTAAAATGTTCGTTAGGTGCAGAATACATCATCCTAAATCAGAGATTGTACACATTACTCTCTGTCTCTCTGTAGCTAATTCTTAGTCAATGATTACACTTAACAAAATCTCCTTTTAAGAATTATCAAGCAGAACACGTTGTAGGCCTACTAGATGAATGAAATTCATAACTACAATTCCATATTTCCAATTAAAAAGCCAAATTCCTAATTAAAAGAAAAGACAACTAATCTGAGTTTTGAGCGCGTATTAACTTTTATAGCACAAAAATAGTAAATAGGGGGTTGTTGATACGTTGTTAACCTCGTTTCAAGCAGTTGTTTAATTCTGAAGAACCACTCAATAAGGAAATAAAGGAATGCAACCGTGCCCCATTGTCTAACGAGCAGACGACGGCCACACAACGGCAGCCAACTGGGTGTTACACAATGACCATGCACCACACACAGCATCAAAATGCACACATTGACAAACAAAAAGATCCAATACAAAACAACAAATATAAATAATTATGTTACGATTACATCACGTGAAAAAGAAAATCTAAACAAAACGTTATGACGACAATAATCATAACGTTCGCTATGATAATTCAAGTTTAAGCTATCATAAAACTATGACCGTTAGTGTATCCTTGGGATTTATCGATAACAGAAGGGGGAAACCCCGGTTCCCGGGCCTTCTGTTCTGGCGCCCGTATTATCCGATTGGTTTGAGTGGAGCCATAATACCCCATCATTCATCATGCATCGTGCATTCAAATGTGGCGAGCAAGAAACACCCTCGAGATAAATTGACACTTATAATTCTTTATTGCAAGAACGCCGTATTTATACGGACTGAATGAACATATCAGAGAGAGTCATCTTGTCAAGAGCATATCACTCAATGTCAATGTGCATGTCGTTGCCACATCAGTAAGTGCAGAATACCAAATAATACGTTATGACAACAATAATCATAACGTTCGTTTGCGCGCTTTGCCTAAGTTCAAAACACATCATTCATCGATGAGCGATGATAGCAAGTGCAGATTACCATAGCCTCCATAAACAGGATGAAGTTCCATTTACACTAGTCCCTAAACGCTAAGTGCTGGATACAGTACATGTAATCCGCACTTTTAACCCGTCCTGTATTCTGCACCTAGAAATTAACTTCTAGTTAATAAATAATGTGATTATTTATACATGTAAAAAATTTCCTGACTTATCTAAACAAAGAATATGGCACTGACGACTCGAATAAAAGAAATGCAATGGTAATGCACACGAAAACTCTAGCTCTAGCTAAGCTATATATAGCATCTTTGTAGATATTTAGATTATTATTTGCCCACTCTGTATAAGATATCATTCCACAAATGCTACCTGTTCTTCGTCTGCCAATTGTTGTTCTTCAACAACCACTTGATCCGCTGCCATCTTGATGAATAAATACTTGATGAAAAAAATGACAAAAAAAAAAAAAAGAGCGCGAAAAGCGGGAAGAACTTTCGCTTTCGCTTCTGATATATCGTCTGCGGTCAAAGTTCGCGAACCCAACCTGACCTAAAAACTTGACCGATTTATCGTAAAACGAGGCTCTATTTGTATGATGTGTCAAGTTCAATATTTTTCTTGATAGACAGTCACTGTTTGTCTTGGTGTGTTAAAATTCCCGTCTGTTATCAATTGTGAATTATTGTTTCTTTTGAGGATGATTCATTTGTGCTATTTTTGGCTGATCGTCATTCCATTACCTGCTCTGTTTACTCATCACGATGGGCGATAATACAGTGGTTTGCTGTTCTCCGAGGCCCGCCCTCTCGACCCAGTTCGGCTGGTCAATTATGGGTTATTATTCGGCTAATTCGCCATTTTGTGTTTACATCACATGATCATGCCATGTGACTTTCTTCAACAACAACAGCACGTAGTCGCACATGTGTCTATTTATCAACAATGAAATATGTTCGCAAGCACATTAAATCGTTGTCACCTGAGTTTAATGTTAACTTTAAAGGTAACAAAGAGAGAGAAGCCAATTCAGCGCTATCTTATCTAATATCTGCCTGTCGCCGATTGTGAAGTAGATGACAGCAAAAATGAAGGAGAACATGAAGGCTTGAAGCATGTTCAGCTTCATCCAGAATCATAACGTTCATATTGTTTACGACAGCTATGGTCATAATATCTAGAGCTGGGCGAATAGTGCTTCAACACGGATAACGGATATCCGTGTTACTAACATCCGACGGACATGGGTACCAACACAGATAGTTATGCCCACACACGGGAGCGTGCACCCGCATCGTAATGCCCCAGCGCCTGGCACACGCTGTGAGTGCAAAAGCCACGCTCTACCTGCAGCAGTGACATTGACCTAATGCTGTCATCCTTCTTACTTCTTGTACATTTCTTTAAATGAAACATTCAGCATAAGTTTTGAGAGGCATCGCACAAGCAGACAGCTCGCTTGCCTGTCGATTTCACAGAGGTGAATTCCTTATCAGCGTAGGATTTTAAGTATTTTTCCCCAACTGCCTGAGATTATAAGCCCAAGATGCAACAACAGTAACGTGCACTTTGTGCTGCATTGTATACTTTCAATAACCATGATATGGAAATGTACAAATTTAGTAACTTCATGAGGCGCAAGTCAGTGCATGGCAATTGTTTTATAGAAAGTTTTGCATGATAACTGAAGATATTCAAGGGAACAGAATTTTGTTTATTTAAAACAAATCAGAATTAGCACATTGTTGACATCGTGGGGGTGTTATCATTTAGTTATCAGTGTAATTGACATCGCTCAGCTTCAGTGAGCAGCATTTGTGTTCGGAATGGCTGTGTGCTCGAAACGGACTCTTCAATTTTACACTATCTGTATTTTAACTATCCATGCTGAAACACGGATAACGGATAGTACTGAACACACCTAATATCTGATGGATCACAGATATGGATATTTGCCCAGCCCTAATAACGTCAGGTGTCCAGGAAATGTACTCTTGTTCGCATCTTCTGTGCATGCTCACAACACTAAAAATTCACAACCCGATTGCTCTCGGTCGCCAATGTTATTGTTTTCAACTTTATTGTGAATCAAGAAACTTGAACTCTTGTTACATGCATAATGTATTGATAACACATAATTTGTACGTATTTCGGCCATATCGGGTCATGTGATTCAACGATCCCCTCTCAATAATAAACCACAATGTCCGCTGTTGGGGTGAAAATGCCGGACTGTAACTGATAATCAGATCAGTTATACTTGTTCAGTTTGGCTTATCTTTCGGTAAAGAGGAATTTAAGAGTGTCAACATACTGTAAAAAAAAAAACTTTTTCGCGGGCGCGGCTATTGGAAAATTTCCGCGCAGGAAAAGTTTGTTGTCGCTCGTATGTGTGTTATCTGTGGTCATTGGCTGATGGAAATTTTTGTGAGCATAGTGAACATTCCCTGTCTGTGATTTTTTGCTGGTTTACAGTAGGCCAATTGAATCCGTTGTTTGATCTGGGGGTCATTTAGTATTACATGAATGACAAAGATATGGTCACAGAGGCTGTTCTAGCAGCCTGCGACCAGAACCACTTAAGTAAACCGAAGTAAGTAATGAAACTGGCGCACACATATCTTTATAATCTTATGGTAATTAGCAAACTTCAAAGCACATCATACATGATCATATATGTTAAATATCCATTTCAGGTCTCTGGAATGTAGGGACACATCTGCCATGGTGCCATGCTCAGGGGAGCAGATCTCCAACATCAGAAACACGTCCGTCTACATTGCTCTATATGTTGCCACTCTGTTTGTCAATAAGGTGAATAAACAAATATTCATGGAGTTGCTCAAAAACATAGATTGTTTTTTTCTAAATTTTCAGTATGTGCTCAGTGTTCTGAACTTCACATATCCCACAATATTCCAAGGGTGAGTTTATTTAAAGAAAGAGTGAACCTTTTGTTCATTCAAAGATATTGAGCACTGGTCTATTTTGCGTGGAATGAAACGATAACAATTGTGGTCAGCTCTGGTAGCTCAGTCAGCTGAGGTGTTTGACTGAGCAGCAACAAGCTGTGTGGTGTGGGTTCAAGTCCCACAGCTGGTATCCACAAAAAAATCAATTTGCAATACAGTAAAACTCCTAAGAGCGCCACCCACTCAAAGTGGGGCTCATAGAGGATTGGGATTCCTTTGGCCTTTGACAAGAGTTAGGTTTCTTGTCTGCCCAATAGATGACCTCCCATGGAGTGTCTAGGAAAAATGGAACATGGTCAGATGCGAATTTTGATTTCATGCACAAGATTTCTTATGCCAGTACATGTAATCCAATTATGCAATAAGTAAACTAATTCCAGTGCAATACAAATTGGACAAATATTTATTCATGGATCTCTGATAATCTTAATTGCAAAAATGGAGCAATTAATCTTGTATTTCAACACTGTCTTACCTCTCCAATAGATGGCAGTCCCTCGTTGGAGCCATTCTTCTCCGGATGCTAATAGGAACCGGAAAGATCAACGTTGAAATCGCACAAATCTCTAGGTCAGTTCTCTGCATTAATGACTTTTTATTTGATTTGAAGTTGATTTATCTAGGTCACGAGTCACGCCATGGCTGCCAGCTATGATGATGCATGTTCTAAGCATTTACTCAGGCTCAATCGCTCTCTCAAAAATTGTAAGCCAATGCAGGATATGATGCATCACTTAAATGATTCTCTTCTTGCAGTCTGTTCCAGTTTTTATTTGCCTGCAAAACCTGACACTAGTCCTCACTGGTGTTGCTGAAATAATTGTCCATAAAAGAGTAGGTTGTCATGTTTATTATGTAAGCTTGCTAATCTTGAGATTTTTTGTTTTCAGTTTTATCTTGACATAAAAGTATTGCTGCTGTTTGTGCTATTGAGCTCCTCTCTATTCATCAGTATAACGGATCCACAAGTGAGCAGAGCTTCCTCTCTTCTGCATTGATTTTAATGATGCGTAAATTTCAGTTTGATTTCCACGCTTATTGTTGGATGGCTGGCCATATCATATCAAGCGGTATGTGTTGTGTAATTTCTCAATTAATGTCTTTAAGGATGTCATTTATAATTTTGCACTTCATTAATTCACTGACCATGTGTACAAATAATACAGGACAGCCTCTATTCAGTTTTGACTTATTCATAATCATAGTTGCATCCAATCGCATGTTCTGAAGCTTTTTTCTGCTCCTTTTCCACTGCTTGTACTGTTGCATACATCAAGTGTAAACTTTTGATATGAACTAATATATACATGTGTAATTATCTGGCATACCCCAAAAGGGACAAAACATTAGTAAGCACTTTACTCTCATTTGAAGTGTGTACCTAATGTTGTGATAAATAAGAATATTATAAGATGTAAGTCATGTAACAGGAATTATCCCAGTCTCCAAGACTGTGTATACCGCCAGTCCGCCGCCAAATACTTCCAAGAGAGAGCCATGAGCCTGGCCTTTTTTTCTTTTATAGCATTTTTCCTCAAATGGTTATTTTTGGGAATTGAATTTTTCCTTCTGCTTTTCCCTCTCCCAGGATCTATCAATATCTACTACTACATACAGAGAAGCATTTTGCAGTTAACGTGAGTCATTTATTTCACATCCAGCTTGCATCCAAAATTTCAATTCCTCCAACTTCTCAGTGAACTTGAGCGTGTTTATCTCAACTACATTTACAGGTTTGTCTCATTTCACTAAGTGAAAACCAACAAACTCATATTGTTTTGTTTTTTTTATCCACCAGTTTTGCTGTGCTCCTACCCTGTACTTACTTCTTAGGTAGTATTCTAAACACATAACCCAATGTCCATGCATCTATACTACAAATGTGCCATTTTTTTATTTGATCTATTTTTTTTAAATTCAGTATCTAAATTGTAGCCATATTTCTGCATCCAACCTCGATATTATTATTATAATTTTTTTTTTTCTAACAGGAGATGCTATTCAGGCTCAACATTTTCAGTTTTGGTATTATTACAAGTTCTACATCAGCTGTGTATTAAGGTTTATATCAATTCTATCTCTGTGTCATTTACCTGATTTTATCCTTATAATTTAGTGGGGTCTTTGGAGTCCTGCTCATCATTTCCCAGAATTACATACAGCATACTTCACCAAGCCCGCAAAAGACGTCCCTATCTGATATCAATGCCTTAGCTAAGGTTTGATTGTCTATTTTATTTTTAAAGTATAGTGGATATTATTCTTTATAATTTTTCTTACAGATTGTAGCAGCTGGAATCTCAATTTTAGTTTTTGCTTTCACTCCTACGGCACTCAATATTCCTTGGTTGGTGATGTTGAAAAAAAAGTGTTGATAATTCATTCGAGCTTTTTTCTTTCATACAAGGATTTTTGTGAATCTCTGCACGGGAATGTTGCTGAAACAGAGTGAATTTGAACTCCCAAATGACCCCTCCCTGACCTCTGAGGAGAGGATGGAGGAATCAAATGTTTAATGATTGATTATTTATCTATTATTTCTGATTTCACAAGATACTTCAGTGCAAAACCAGCTTTTTATATCTTGAGAAAAGTAGCTGTCTGTCACATTGCCAAATATCATATTCATTTGATACAGTTGCAAATTAAGTCATAACAGACATTATTTATGTTGTAAATAACTTGAAATCAATGATAGTGAATCAACCATTATGAAATCATAAGTTCAAATCCTCAAGCTTACTTAACTAAGATATCAACATTATATAAGAGTGGCTGTAGAATAATTGATTCAACCTGGTGGTTAATCATTGTGGGAAATTTCTTTTTTAATGCTTATTGCAATTGGACAGTCTAACTGTGTGTATGTTGCTACTGATATTCAGTGTGTTGATGACTACGATCAAAGTATTTCTTTTTTTGGTAAATGCTCAGAGAATCATTAATTGATAATCTTATGTAGGTTTTTGGGGGATATAATTATATTAATAACAACTGGTCACATTTGCTGTATAATTCTTAGGAAATTATTTTTGTTCTGTGATTGTTTAATCTTCTCCTGATTATTAACTAGAGGTTTACGCATTGGTTTTTATGTAAAACTGGATTGTGTTTTTGACTTTATTTTTCTTTTTTTTCTGATCATTCCATTTGAGGGTTCGTTGTTGAATAAATAGATTTATTTTTATTTACTTTCTGGTGTGTTTATCTTCTGTATTTATCTTACAAAATGATCAACTTATTAATACTTATGTACGGTATTTAGAACTCTTTCTGTGCGTTTAACCTTTTTGGTTAGACTTAGTGGCATTGAGCCTTTTTAACATATAATTGTCAATAGATTTAAATTATTAAATTACATATGCATGTATGATGTGCAATTGGAATTATATCTGTGGAATTTAATGCCTGAGGCATTTTTTGTTAGCTCCATCTGTTCATTTGATCGATAAATACAATTAATTTGATTAATTAACTGGGACTAAGAACAGAAACATACCGGGTAATTGCACATAGAGCTCATTGTTACAGAGTGGGCCAAAAGTAGTCTATCTACTCCATGTTAAAAACGCACTTGAGCGATGTCTTAGATGTCTTAATTATGCATTCAATGAAGCTTATCCATGGTCCGGGGGCCCTGTTTGCCGCCAAAAGTGGAAACATCGCGGAGATGAGTGTACTCTGTTAATTGGGTTAATTAATGTTGATGATATGGAATAAGAATGATAGGAATATAGCAGCATGACATGTTATACTAACCATACCAAGTATGTATTTCTCTTATCTTTGTGTGAATTTTACATTGCGATCTGTTTTGTAACACTCTCAGAAATGCGTAGCACCATTGGAAAGCATTCAGATCTTTAACATGGAGTAGATAAGACTACATTTGACTCACTCTGTGTAATTATTTTCCTGGATTAACTATAAATGGTGTATCTACAAACGCCAATACACCCTGCGTGCATGTATGTTTTAAATTTAAACATGTATGTTTGTTAGCGACAGGATGGTCCAGGCGGTCATTATTTTAATGTGCATGCATCGCTGTTGTCGGACCATCCCACATCCATTTGTAATCACCATTATGTCTGGATTTCAAATAAAAGACGCTGGGGAAGGAACACGAGCAGATACCATTTTGAGTGAGACTGAGCGGGCAACTCAGTAGCAGGGATTCGAGACCCCTCTCGCGTTCGGACCCAGCCCAGTTAAGACGTGCATCCTGTTTTAACAGTTGTTGGTTCATCCTTACTGACTCTGTTTCAAGAAATTCTCGGTCAGGGACCGAACCTGAAAATCTGAAGAAAGCTTGAAGTACCGGGGGTACTCAAACTGTTCAATGTGCTCCAAAACTGTTTGGAGCGATCCAGTCATAATTATTAACATCCTTGGGTCGAAATGCGAAAAAGTGCGTTATGAGTTCAGATAATAATATACGAAGTTGAACATTATGATCATCAGTGTTAGTTTCGTGCAAATCTGTGGAAATGGATGAAGAAAAAGAATACACCTGGGAGACCGAATACGAACGCACATGGTATGATTTATAGAGTTCAGTATAATATAGTGAGTATTGTGTATCATTCGGTACATATATCACTCTGAGTTATGTTCTCAAAAACTCTGTTTAATGCCGTGGTTTTGATACCCGAATGTAGTTGAGCGATAATGGGATGTTTTCCAATAGTAAATCACATTGACAAAACTGTGTGATTATTAATTATAATTGATAATGCCAGTATCTCTAATAACTTCATCTGTGATAATGGGATTTAAGTTAAGTTTCCCTCCAATATATGTTGATAGATTTGAAGATGACCCCCTTTCATCAATAACATGGTATGCTAAGTTTTGACTAATATGATATTTCAATTATTGTTCCCTTTAAAAAAAAAAAATGAAAAATTTTATTAATGATTAATGAATTTTAATGAAATATTATGAACTGATCATGAAGTGATATGTGGCATCTTTTTCTTTCAGGGAAGCGTTGAAGGAGGATGATGATGGGTCTCTTCAAGCCGCAGTGGATGATGTCATCCATCGTGCCAAGCGACGCAGAGCCCTTCTCCGCGATCCAAATGTTCGGCTTGGCATGGTCCGTACTTTGAGTGATCCGCTCTCCTAAATATAAAAACAATTTCTTCTCCAGATGCGACATTTGTTTATTGTAGTTGACTTATCAACATCAATGGAAGATCAAGATCTGAGACCAAATCGCCTGTTTGCATCCCTCAAAGTGATTAATTTTGTGAAATTGTTTAATTTATATGCAATGTATATATTTATATTTTAAGCTTCTGGAAAAGTTTGTTGAAGAATTTTTCGATCAGAACCCCATTAGCCAGCTTGGTATTTTGACAACCAGCAACAAAAGAGCAGATAAACTAACAGAACTTGGAGGTGAGTGTTTTTTCAACTTTGAAATCCATCCAATTGAGTTTAATTTTGAGTGCAGGTAACCCAAAGCGCCACATACAAGCCCTGCGTGGCCTCAAGGAGCGAGCGTGCATTGGGGAACCATCTCTGCAGAATGCATTAGACCTTGCGGCTCAAACGCTCAAGTATACAAATCAACAGACCAATATGCTGACATGCAGCATTCTTCTCACTTTCTCAGGCACATGCCGGGCCACAGCAGCCGAGAGGTTTTAATAGTATTCGGGAGCCTGACTACCTGTGACCCTGGAAGCATTATTGACACCATCCAGGTACTGTATTTACGAGTACATATGGGTCATCAAAACTCATGATTTTAATACAGAGCATGAAAGCGAACAATGTTCAGGTCTCAATTATCGGTCTGGCTGCTGATGTACGCATTTGTCGTAAAATTTGTCACGATACGCAAGGTATTTAGTTTTGTCTGTACTTTGGATGATTGAATTTGTGCACAGGACAATACCATGTTATTGTGGATGAACCGCACTTCAAAGAACTTCTTAATCAGCAAGTGACGCCTCCGAATGCAACGGTTGGGGATCCACTTCTTGTATCAGTATCACCTTTTCTTCTGTTTTCAGAGCAGCACAGAGTCATCACTCATCCGTATGGGTTGGTTATGATGCTTATTGTGCTGCGTTGTATCAAAATTATTTGGTCTCAGGTTTTCCACGCCATGAACAGGGACAGCAGCCATCAATGTGCAACTGGTATGCATATTTCACTCCTTAATTCTTAGATTTATTACTCTATAATTATGCTGTTTCACTAAACTCAATTAAGACTGGGTTTTCCTGTGGGGTGATAAACATTACTACCTGTGCTATTATTCATTCTTAGTTGTACATAATGTAGAATGCAGAACGCACGTCTTCACTGTTTTTCAAATTTTTGCGGAATCTAATTATCACTGTCGAGCAAGACCGAGAATATTGATTGCTCTTGCAGCGAAAATCTCTTGTTGCTCTCTCAAATAAACTGTATTTCATATATATTCAGAAGTTTTTTTAATTACCTCTTAACCTGTGGAAATGTAAATTAAATTTTAAACTAAATAAGATAAAATAGTTCATATTACAAACAAGTTAAAATAATTGATTTATAAAAAAAATGCCCTGGAATTGTTTCTGTCAACATGGTTCTTTCTCCTCAGTCACTTGGAGAGCAGTTCGAGCGAGGGTTTCAGCACTGGGGGTTACTTCTGTCCTCAGTGCCGCAGCAAATATTGTGAACTTCCTGTTGAATGCCGAGCGTGTGGTGAGTCTGCAGACGCCTCTTTTCTCTCTGCGCACGGCCGTCATTTCAGGTCTGACGCTGGTGTCTGCTCCTCACCTTGCTCGCTCTTACCATCATCTCTTCCTGTTGGAGCCATTCAATGAAGTACGCACAGAAGTCGCCATCTTTCACAAGGAGAAACGGTAAAATATTTAGAAATGACGGTTTCCATGCGGCTGGCCACAGTAATGCTACGACCGGGTAACTCTTAAGGGCTGGCAGAGTGAGCACAGCATAGAAATTGTCTTGAGAGCATATTTATTTCTCGGAATGAAATGAGACTGTGACTGCCACCAATCAACGCAAAGCATTTCGCCCAACGCACATTTATTCGTAAGGCAAGAAGCCAATTAAAACAAATAATCATGAAGTAATTTTTCACCAAATGTGAATACAATTACAAATACAGTAGTACCTGCGAATAACGAACACACCTCTAGCGAACAGTCTTCTCTAACGAACGATTTTCTTTGGATGCAACTCACTCCCATGTTAACCAATAGGAAATCACTCCTGAGTAGCGAACACCCCGAAACGCGAACAACGAACACCCCCCTCAGAAATAAAATATTTAAATTTGACATTTTTTCAATTAAAAGATAATAAAATCTTATGGCAAATGCACACAGCACACTATTAACAATGTTCTACAGTGTTTAGCGGGTATATAGGTTGCTGTAATTATACATGCGAGCTGTTGTTGTGTGCCTGTTCGCTGTTCGCAAGTTAATAGAATTCCGCTGAGACGGCCGTGTGCGCGGCGCTTATAACACCTGAAGGGTGGTTTTTAAAGGCTTGTAAGGTATTTTAAATGATTAAGGCTGATATGTATGTTATGTTGCACTTCATACGAGAATAAATTGCGGTCATAATTATGCTTACACAGTAGAAACGGAAAAAAAACTGGGTGAAGTCAATGGGCGGGGCTTAACTTTAACCTGTCAAATCAGCCAATCGTCGTTGAGATAATATTTTGGAGTAAGCACGTGGTCACTCGACGGCGCTAAAAGTTAATGCAGCAAACAGAGGCAATCTCCCCCGAGGTGCATGCCGACTCGCGAGCGCTGGCTCAGCGGCGGAGTCGAGAAAAGTTGTTCGAAAAAATCATGAATGCCCCCAGAAAGCAGATGCTGATTACAGATTTTATTGAAAGATAAATGATTCAATAAACTATGTATAAACATTATACTTCATGGCTGTTATTGTTCATTGCTGAATTGATGCAAAGCTAGCATAAGTTACCATAGTGACCTAATTTTACCCAACCATGATTAACGAACACCTCGAACTACGAACACTTTTTTTTTTGATCCAGCACTGTTTGTTATTCGCAGGTACTACTGTAGTTGTGATTGTCATTTTTCTTCTCCAGAGTTCATTTTCGATATATTGCGGGAGAATTAGTTGATGTAGTCAGCTATGAATATGTTTCAAATAGGCTTGGGCGATATTTTCAATAATTACTCAACTCGATATCGATAACTTTCCTCATCGGAATTTTTTTTTTTTTCTCTCTCTTTGCAAAATTATGTTACTTCAAGATTCTGAAACACATTTCCATAATAAATTTTAACCACAAGTTCAATTATGAACAATCGCGAGGTCTGTTTTAAAATCAGTACATGACCCAAATTAATAGATGCACTATACAGTGAAACCCTGCTAACTCGAAAACGGATAACTCGAACATCCCTCTTTGTCGTAGTGTTTTCAAAGTCCCGACGACTCCCCTATACTTTAGCATTACAGATTGCTCGGATTCCTCAAACACCGCTTTGTCGAAAAACCCTGTTTCTCGAACATATTTTTTGGTCCCTTGAGCAAAATCAAATCGTATTCGTGGTAGTTTTTTTTTAGATAAAAATATTGTTTCGCTAATTGCAATTAACGCAACACTGTTTGCTGTTTTGGACAATCCTTTGCAAACAGAGATCGACTCGTGTGTCACCGCTCGCATTGTTTTCATTTTTTGTTCATGTGTTGGCAGCTTAAAAATATTCTAGGGTAGGTCATTACGCTATCATAACGTATTTGAGATCAATACGCTATCATACCTTCATCGCATAGATCATAAGTTACTAAAATATTGAGAATTTGAAAACCCTGATTCGTCAAAAACTCTTCCTCGAAGTGTTTTCGACGGTTTCTTCAAGTTCGAGTTAGCGTGGTTTCACTGTATGTAAGATTTTACAAAGGGCAAAACTGAGGAATATTGTGGGTTTGAATACCTCTGCATTCAGCCTGCTTGGGGTATTTTCAGCTCACCTGGAAATATTAAAGCTTCAATATTTTATTATATTTAACTGAACATCCTATACTATATTGCCATTAAGACTTAAGAGGCTAACCTAAGACTAGAAATTCTAGAAACACATGCCATGGAGAGGTGGCTCAGAGGTATAAAAATCCAGTTCACTTTTCTTGCAATACATGTATGAAGTATTTGTGCTAAGCCTAAGGTTCATCCAAGTTGTTTAACTGCATTTCAAGATTTTCATCCCATGGTGACTTAGAGCAATCTGTCAATTACAATTTTTCATTGGTACTTTGAATCATACAAAAATTGAAATTCAAATAACAGATTTAATTTTGGTTTTATCTCCAGTAAGTTGGTAGGTCTTTATGAAATCCTCAATCTCTGTTGTCATTCAGATGATTCACCGAACAGCAAACAATTTCCATCAAATTGACTGAATGTTGTCATTTTACCAAAGCATACCATGTTATTTGTGTATGCCCCTAATTATAAAATATTATGTAACATAATCAGATCTGCTGATATCACTGCTGCACTGATGCAATTTTACACAAAGGGTTTGTCTTGTCTGGAATTGAAATATCTTTACATTTGTGGCTCAATTCAGATGTAATTTGTGCACTTTTACTCTGACTCAATGTCTGACCTTTCTCCCCTAAAGCAGTGATGTGATAAGTCATTGAAAGCTTATAACTGCATAACAGCAAAATGTTGGCCAAGGTCAAGTTCATCGAATATGAGATTTTAACATAATTTTCTCGTTCAACATCTTCCATTTTTGTTCAGCAAAATCGAAAAAAGAAAGATTGACATTGTTATCTCAGTACACACTCTGACACGTTATTGCGTATGATACAACACAAAACACTCGCCTTCACAAGTTTTTTGTGTGATTGAATATGATTTCATTGCTCAGTGCTTATCCACTATTGTTTATTCCTGGATATAAAAGCCGCAACTTGGGTAATGAATACTAATGATTGTCTCTTTTTGATATTTTACACCAACATTTTTCGAAAGCATGTTCTTGATGACCATGCAATGAAAAGTCAATAATCAATTCACAGGACATTTATTGTGACCACAATTCCTGGAATTCCTCTCTTGTGGTCTTCATTAATACATATGTAGTAGGATTCGGTCGATTGCTTGCAAGCAATTAATAATTTCTCTATTTTTAAACATTTGCATGTAACATATTCATCTTGATTTCAGAATCTGCTACAGCTGTCAATCCCAACTCAACGACCCAATGGTGAGGGTGCTTAAACTGCTCATCTCTCCTTCAAATGGTTCTGTTTTGCAGTCGTACCAATGCAGCAAGTGCCGCCAGGTGTTTTGCGTGGACTGTGATCTGTTTGTGCACGAAACTTTACATTCATGTCCTGGATGCAGTTCCTCAAGGAAACCGAGATACTCTGAATAATTCATTCCTTTTGAAATTAAAAAAAGATATTTTCTTCTTTTTTCAAAATATAACAATTTCCACTTGATTCATAATGTTCTTTTATTTAATTATAGTTGTATTAATATTAGTTTTACGAGACAGCATTTGGAAAGTGGGTTTCCGCACGAGTGTCTTAAATCCGGACATTTTCTCGTATTCCTCAAAATACTTCCCTCTCTCAAATGGAATGTAACCATCCCGCGTCGTGACAATGACGCGTCCTTGTTCGTCGCGCTTGGTGCCGATCCTTGCGCGCGTCGTGGTCGTTAGCGCCCATGGCACACCGTTTGGATGCAAGCGCTGAATCAGCTCCTTGTTGTAGCCACCATCTGGACGGTAAGGCCGGAAATGCCGCTGCTTCAGATGCAGAACTTTATTCGTAGCTGTTAAATCCACGGTCATCATACCATGGTAGCGTGCCATCAGGACGAGGTAGTTGTCAACAGCGACTCTGCCAACAACCAGATCCGGTACTCTGTCCCACGGGAAGCCGTTTCGCAGGGTTAAGAAGTAATCCTGCGCGTCGGATTTTGCTAGCGTGCTTCGGTTCTGCGCCCACATGGACTGGGGGTTCTGTGTTAGCTCGAATAAGGCACTACTGCTGTTAAAGGCAAGGTCACTCCGCCGGCCTAGTACGAAAGGCTTTGTGTAATCTGCATCACTTACGTTCGGGTTAGAGTTCATGAAAGCAGTCACAGCTCGAATGTTCTCCACAAGACTCTCGCTAAACAACAAGTCTCCGTTTGCGAAGCAATAGAAATGGCTATCGATGAGGTTATACGCTGATTCGAACATGGCTTTGATAAATGGCGTTCCCCTCGCATTCACTGCAGGCACGCGTTTCACTACCCAACCATGCCGAAGAGCTTCCTCGACCGCCCAGCCTGAACCTGTGGTGGTGAAGAGCACTGGTTGGACGGCTGGGCGTAAGGTTGCCCAATTGTGAATTACTAACCGAGTGACGGGTTCACGGAGGGCGTCTGAAGCGAATGTCGTGAATAACGTGATAACGGGCTTTTCGCGCACATCAGCTAAAGAAGCCAGAGTCAGTTTCGTCATAATTGTTGATATCCATAGAACTTGATAGACGAGTACTCCGGAGAGGAACGCACGGAACAGAAGCAGAACTCCCCTCCTTGTTGATGGTCTCATGCTAAGACTGACTGCGATTTCATGTAGGTCTATAGCTAGAATCTATGCCATCTTTGTGTAAACATTTTAAGAGAGGAAAAAAAATCTTGTTTAATCGTCACCCCAATGCTAATAAGAAAGGGGGGTCCTTTTCTTAATGGTGTGTACAGTACTGCTGCGACAAGCGCCTACTTTTGCTAGGCACTGACACATTACGCTTTGTTTGCTAACCTCCTATGCCATATTAATTTTATAATATTAAGTTTTTCTATTTGATGATAATATTCTTCAAACTGACACACTCTTATTTCTTGTATGAGATGAATTGGTTCTGTTCTCCTCTGGTCTTTGTGTGGATTTCCTTCCCCGTGTTAAGGGCGTGTTTAACGTATATTTTGATCTTATATTATGTGTAATTGCACGAAATAGTGCTGCAGTAGTTGAGCTTTAATAATTAAACGAGGTTATAGTTACGTGCATATCAAAATGGGAGCTCAACACCTGAGTATGTATGCTATATAATAATAAGGGATTTAGATTTTCAGATGACACATGTAAGCCGTGTCTGAAATCATTAAGAATTCAGGGATTATGATTCATGATTGGTTGAATAACCTCGATCTGCATCACATCAGGACTTAGAAATGGGTCATATCTTTATCTTAAAAATGAAATAGGAACATGCGCAAGCCTTGGGTGGTCAATAGTTTCCATCTAAATGATTAATTTTTATATATTGCGTTGACTTGTTGTCGTCATTAGAAATCACTTACATGAAATATACGTTTATGCAAGCAGCTAACTTGAGTCATTCTGAGTAGCGGACTCCCTACATTATAGCGTACAATTGCTGAAGCTGCTATATACAAGGTGTCAACTGTTCGGTTGGGTTGATACATATAAGTCTATGCAGGCTTAGTTATTCAAAATGAGCTTCAAATGGGTCATCTTCAAGATAGTTAGATGATTAACTATTAACAATCACTTTTCACAATAGTTGGTCACATTGAGTGATCGTATTTCAGTTAATCCAGGCACGGGGCGGGCTAACATTCATTTAGGAATTTAAGGCCTACCATTCAAACATTGCATTGAAACCATGAAACCCGTTCGTTATATTTCTAGCCTGGAAGGATTTAAATACGCGGGTATCTGAGTACGTATTAGGTATGAATAGGCCGCAAAAACCTTGTCGTTGATGTTACTATGATAGCCTATGATATATTATTAATATCGACCATTCGGAGTCAACATTTCAAAGCTGAAGACAGTTGATTGTCTATGTTGCTTGTGGATGGACGAAATGTTTAATTAACTCCTTTGATTAATAATATTGCACGCAAGGCACAAGAATGCCACACACGCAACGCTTCGATCTACTGACAAAGCAAATAGCACATTTGACACCGGAATTGAACCTCTGAACCACGTTTACGCCTGCCACGATATCTTGATGCCCACAGTATCGGCATGGGCGGGTGTCGATAACAGCCTGTCACTATTTGGTATCGGTTACAGAATTTTGATACAGAGATTGGTCTCAACAACTCGCGTGACTGAGATTGACTATCGATCAAATGCGCGCACAAACTTTTTTCTGTTGCCATTGTTTCTTCCATATAGATGCTTGGATGCCAGCGATAATTCTCGTAAGATTTGTAATCTCCGGTGTCCGAACTGTACATCACAATGTATGGGTGTTGGGGTTTGTATTCGTGGGATTGTATAACATGCTGTACCTATGTGTTAATATTGTAGAGCTACATATTACTCAGTGTTTGTACGTTGCAATCAAATGAATTATCCGCATGTACTTGATTACGTCCACTCCTTGAGAGATAAAACTGCGGAAACCTAAGTACTTCGACATCTATGAAATGTTGTCCTATAGAACCAGCGATTGCCTGTTTGTCAGGAAATGCTTCAACAAATTTAAAAAAAAAAAAAAAAAAAAAGGTGTGGTTGATTTCGACAGTGTCAAATTGCCACAACGGGGTCTTGAATTGCTTTGAGGTTTCTTGCCGTTCAGAAACAATTACTTGTAGTTCATATCTTTCTTATCTGTGAGATACTGTGCGCATAAATGGTCTAAACTTTTGATGGTCTAGTTAGAGCGGTCAGTGGAAGATGAGAGTGATAATCGCCGCGTCCTTCTTGCTAACAGTGGCCCAGGCCCAAAGCCTTGCGCCACTCTATGGCCTTGGTTTGGAAACAGCCCACCCAAAGGAATTCATTGTGGTCGTCGAGAGTCCCGAGTTCAAGAAACAGTTGGTCATGCTTCAGGGAGTGACCATTCTTCGTGAGCACAATATTGATAAATGGCACGCTGTGTTAGTTGAAGCTAGCCAAAAATCCGTGAAAACCATCCGCAGACTTCCTGGAGTTAAGCTGATGGAGACCAACCATGTAGTTCATTTGGACGACCGCGTTGAGACGAAAAGACCATCGACGTCAGATATCAACCCTAGAAAATCAACCTTGGAGAATCATACAATTCGGAAGAATTCTGATCCCCCAAAGGAATACATTGTGAGAGTCAAAGGCGGAAAACATAAACTTGAGGCAGTGCAGCAAAGACGTGCCCTGGATGTTTCTGCCAAAACATACGAAGTGGTTGAAGAGTTACATGTGTATGCGCTACAGGCTCTTGTGATAAAAATGGATTTGGAATCTGCCGAGAAAATGAAGAACGATCCTGATGTGATCTCGGTGGAGGAAAACATTGCCGCCAGTCTAAGTGTGGACGAGTTTGCTGGGTGGGAAGATGACGGTTGGACGACCGAAGAACCCGAAGAATGGACAACAGAGGGGAACATGGGACGTTGTGCGAAACAAGAGGCCAGTGGCGCCCTCTGGGGGCTGGCTCGCATAACTTCGACTGATTGGTCGATTGGGAACCTCAGGACTGAATTTGAATACAGCGAAATGAATAATGGCCAAGGCGTTGATGTTTATATCATTGATACTGGGATCTACGAGGGTCATGATGACTTTGGAGGCAGGGTGACATGGGGTTACGTAACAAAAGGACTTCGCAATGAGGGCAGAGTTGATCTGAACGGTCACGGAACCATGGTGGCAAGTTTGGCGGCGGGTAGAGTTTACGGCGTTGCGAAAAAGGCCAACATTATTGCAGTGAAGTGCATGGACCGCTCGGGTACGGGGTCGGTTGGTGACATGATTGAGGCCGTCGAATGGGTACATAAACAGATCAATACCAAGAAGGAAAGGAAACATGTGGTAAATATGTCTTTCGGTATGGGCGGGCCGAATTTAATCCTCGAAGAAGCTATTCAAGCTGCGATTAATGATGGTGTGACATTCGTCATAGCAGCTGGAAATTCTGCCGAGGACACTTGCGAAACTGCTCCAGCTAAAGTATCCGCAGCAATCACAGTCGCGGCAAGTAACTCAAATGATGAGCTTGCATATTTCACAAACGCTGGGCCCTGCATTAACATCGTCGCTCCCGGAGAAAACGTTATTGGCGCCGATATTCATTCTCCTAACAGTACACAGGTCCATTCCGGCACTTCATTCGCGGCTCCATATGTCGCTGGGGTCATCGGAGTGTACCTGAGTTCTCTTCCAGATACTCAGCAACCAACACCACAAGAGGTCAAAGCATTTATAACAGACTCAGCTCTGCCTGATGTCCTCAACTTTAATAGCTCTGCATTCAACAAAGCCACACCAAATCTACTTGTACACATGGAGTGCGACAAAGATGGCGTCAGTCCAACCATGCTGCCTTCTAGAAATGCATCCGGGGAGTGCTTCAAGCAGCAATCGGGGAGGCTTAACTGGCACTTGTCAAGGATTTCTTCCAGAGAGAAGATATTGAACTATGGTGACAGAGTTCAATATACATATAGCAGCTCTGATGACGGGGCTGATATTGATGTGTATGTCATGGATAGTGGAATATATCTCGAGCACTCAGAATTTGAAGGAAGAGCCAAGTGGGGCATGACAGCGAATTCTATCTATGAAGGCAACGGGGATCTCAACGGACACGGCACTCATGTTGCTAGTCTTGTTGGTGGAAAGACCAACGGAGTGGCAAAAGGAGTCAATATCATCGCAGTTAAAGTATTCGATATGTCTGGTCAAGGCAGTGCTGTGAATATTATCGAGGGCATAGCATGGATCGCCCAAGACGTTGAAAGCAAGAGGAAGGGCAGAAAGAAGCGTAGAGCAGTCGTGAATATGTCATTTGGATTTACCCGAGCTGTGAATGTCGTCGAAGGAGCCCTCACTGAGTTAATCGCCGGAGGCACAAGTGTGGTTGTAGCAGCTGGAAATAGTTTCGTCAGTGCTTGCAGAATCTGCCCGGCTCGCATGGCATCCGTGACCACAGTAGGAGCGTCAACTATCTACTCCACGTTAGCTTGGTTCTCGAACTATGGATCGTGCGTTGATATCATTGCCCCTGGGGATGAAATTTTAGGCGCAGGCATTGAAAAGCCTGATACGAGAGTCAGGCAGAGCGGCACATCGATGGCCGCTCCAATTGTCGCCGGAGTCGCTGCGAGGTTCCTCAGCTCCTTCGAAGATGACGAGCGGTGGCCGACTCCTGCTGAAGTTCAGACATATCTAATTGACCATGGCAACCAAAATTTTCTCGACCTTTCTAATTCTGGAACGCCTAATGTGGAAGTGTATTCTGGTATTTCTGGTTGTGAAGATGAGTCTGAGAACGGAGTCTTGTGTCTCGCTGCTCCATCGCTTGTACAATTATTGTTAGTTGTCTTGGTGCTCGTTAAACTGCTCAAATAGATTTCCCACCGCAAATTATTTTGCGTCACCTGAAATTATTATGCTTTATTGCATCACGGTTCGTCGCATAGTTATTTGTAGCATACGACCTCTACACTGTATAATAATTTCAATAACCGTTTGGAAATTTGATGAATAAATACACAAACTGCTCTTTTCTGTTATTAATTTAGTATTCAATGCCAATTTTAGCAAAAACCAGCAAATTAGAATACAATGTATATGGACAGTAAGTATTCACATGCATGTACTTGTTGTATTTTTGGATGGATGAGAACGGGATTATAACAGGTGTAGTTTATTCGTAGCTCGGTAGTGTAGCAGAACACAATTGATAGAAGGAAAACATTCGATAGGGTCAATCGTGAAAAGATGATAAAATGTAACCAAATTAACCAATGAGAGTAAAGCAGCTGCGCAGATCCTCAGGACAGATAGAGAAGTAACAATGTTATCTTGTCACCGAGACACGAATCACAAGATATGATAAGAACTGCGGCACACAACACTGGCCGTGCAATTTGATAGATACACTTTGGCATTCGAGGACTCAACCGTGCAAAATGCGAGTGCTCTGCCTAATCTTCACTTTCTTAGCTTTGTGCCAATCGACGCATCAGCGCAAGAACGTGCTGCTCATCATTGTTGATGACCTGCGACCTGAACTGGGTGTCTACCAAGATGAGTCCAACCAGTTCTTTAAGGACATCCATACGCCAAATATGGATCAGCTGGCTTCTCGGTCGTTTGTTGCCAAGAGAGCGTATGTCCAGCAAGCCATCTGCTCACCCAGTAGAGCTTCCTTCCTGACTGGGAGAAGACCAGACACCACCAAAACATACGGAGTGCCAGAGAACTACCGCGAACTGGGTGGCAACTTCACATCCCTGCCACAGTACTTCAAAGAAAATGGGTACATTACCGCTGGTTTTGGTAAAGTCTTTCATCATGCAGCAAAGAGCCGAGATATCGATGAACCCTCCTGGACAGAGCCCTTCTTCAAGCCGCCCTTCAAAGGGAATTGGGCCACCAAACAAAGCTGGAGTCTTGCGACGAAGGAGCGTCGCGAGAAGGAGCCTTTAGCGGATGAAAGCTCAGCCTCAGCGGCTATAGATACTTTGAATAGACTGGCTCCAGGCGCCAAGAATGGCAGCCAACCTTTCATGATGGTGCTCGGCTTCGAAAAGCCTCATCTTTCCCTGACATTCCCAGAAGAAATTCTTGATCTGTATCCCGAGGAGAAAATCCAGCTTCCAAGCAACCCTTACGCTCCACGCGGAATTCCACGGTATGCTTGGAGCAAATGGCACGAACTGCGGGGCTATGAAGATATCAAAGAGTTTGGCTGCTCTGGGAATATGAATGACACTCTGCCGGACGACATGGTACTGAAACTGCGTAGGGCATACTACTCATGCGTCTCATTTATCGACCAGTAGGTCGGCAGAGTTCTTGAAGCGCTGGATGAAGAAGGTCTTGCAGAGGACACGATCATTGCCCTGATTGGCGATCACGGCTACATGCTGGGGGAACACGGCGCTTGGGTCAAACACAGCAACTTCGATCTTGCCACTCGGGCTCCTTTCATGATCAGTATCCCTGGGGTGACAGAAGACATGGTGTTATCCGAAGAGATGGTGGAGTTTGTCGACCTATTCCCCACACTAATTGAGGCAGTCGGCCTGGACAACGTTCCTCTGTGCCCCATCGAATCCTCAAACATCAGCGTATGCGTGGAAGGCAGTAGTCATGCCCGTATTGACGAATGAAACGAGTATCCAATGGAAGGATAGAGCTTTCTCACAGTACCCGCGCACTCTGGGCAACATCAAGAGAGGCATTATGGGATACAGTATGGTCACCAAAACTCACAGATACTCTGAGTGGAATGGATTCGACCCAAGCACAATCACGCCGAATTGGGACGCTAACTACGGCATCGAGCTCTACGACTTACAGAACGATCCCGAAGAGAACGTCAACGTCTGGGATGATCCTGAGTACGCAGAGGTCATAATAGAGATGAGCCTAAAACTGAGAGACGGGTGGAGGGCTGCTCTCCCTTCCAAGAACCTCGATGACAGAAATACGTGGTAGAAGAAAGTTGAGTTTGAAAATGATGAGGTCGAATCCGGAATAATTACTTGCTCTATGCTAGGCTTCCTTTTTTTTTCCACCTTATGAATACATATAGTATAAATAGCTCCACTTTATTTATATACTCCTTGCTTTATAGAACAATGTTATTGATACTATACATTAATAAAGTAATTAATATCATTTAGCTTTTGTCATGGCGAGAAGTCCTCTGGTATTGTCAATTTATAACGACAGGAGCTACACTACAACTGCATTGGGACTCGTTTCGGCTTACAATGTAGATCTCACACAAGTTTGTATATTCATATATAACCAGAAAACCAGAGGTCAGAGGTCATTATCGGTGATCTAGACTTTATAATATATTATCTACTTTATTTTACTTTACTTTACTTAATTTGCTTGACTCGTTTAATTAATAACCACTAATACAGAGTACCATAAATGACCATTGAGTTATATTTCTTCAGTGCGACAAAGAGTCATTCCGTTGAGTATTCTTTTCTAACAGAAACTACACGTATTACATAATGTCACAGAATGCTCAGTCAACTCTCATGAGAAAATGACTATTGGGTTCTCGCAGCTAGTGAACTACGAGCACACACATGAGCGTTAATAGAGGAGGTTTGGTCTAACAGGAGATCGGTTTTTGATGCGCAGTTGAGCATTGTATGTGCAGGCAATATAGAGACAAGTGGCAACTTCAACAATAACAACCAAGAGATGTATGAGCATTATTCTAACGCTATAACTATTTGCTTATTTGCAAAAACAAGCGTGGTATTCGTGATGCCTGATAAGATGATCAAAGAGCCAATAATCATAACGGAGGCAACTAAGGTGATACTGTAGAAGCACATGGCTTATATCTCATCAGTCGTGAGGCACCAGGCCTTTCTCAGGGGAATGTTCGACTCAGATCTCTGACATTCATAACCAGAGATAATAAATGATTAGTCTCATTTACAAACAAAGGGTTATCGACTGTGTTATCACGAATGAAACTTGCTGATTTGCTTTGGTGTTGGTTGACATCACTATATTTAGTACTGACTCAAAATAAAAGAAATTTAGCCAAATTTCTAAGTTACGATGAATGTACCGTAACTCATAATTGGCTAAATATTGAACATTAAATGAAAAAAAGCAGGGCTCTAAATCTCTAGCAGTGAATGATAAGCTTACTTCAGATAATTCATAAACAATTTGACAATGGCAATTGAGCTGTCGTGTAAATATTGCGGCACTTTATTCGCTAAATATATATATATATTCGTTCACAATAATTCCTATGTCACTCTTACATTGCATGTCGCTCTCAATAGCTTAGTTGGCTCGTTCAACAAACGATTCCCTTTCAGGGAATTCATATCCTTTTTGTAGTAACCGCACGTGTCCGTGCATGAGTACGCGTGTGACGTTCCTGTGGCAATGCATATGTACTCACATACTCACAGGTTCTCCTCTGATTTTCAGGCTTTTAGTCTCAGCCAATCAGCAACTTGTTTTGTTTGTTTTTATGTTTTGATAACAGGAAAGGATTGAGTTCAAGGTAGCTATTTAAGTGATCTAGTCTAATTTCAAATGTTGGGATTAGTGGGACTGTATCGATTTCTATTGGTAACTGGTTCCAAGGTTGGGGCGCCATAACTTTTCCACTTCATTCGCTCGATAACTTCCCTCGGCTCAGTAGCATCATGGCGACTGCGGGACACACAGCGAGTCTCGTTGTGTTGCTAATTTTGTTTGGCAGCACACCTGCATATCGTGAGTAACTTTATCTGAATACAGTCTTACACGGCAATTTAAGTTTTATGCTAATCGGGTTTTATTGCTTTAGTAAATGCTCTACTTTGTTGCACTGAATTCGTGCAAACATTGGTCAAATGACCGCTTCTTAAAGATAGTGTTAAAATTTGTTGATTGTGTTGGGAGTGTTGCCATGAAACTCACCTCAGCCCTCGATTTTGATCTGGCTTAAGTGTTCGATTGCATTAATCACAATTAAATTAAATGACATATATATACTTGTATATAACTTTCTTATATGAATATTGTGCCGAATACCAAACATCCACTCTCTCTTCTGAAAGTGAGAACACTGAAGAGTCACCGATGAATTACAATCATTCAAGTTATTAGATCAGGCTATATGGCCCAGACGGAAATTTACTGTGAAGCAAAATTTGACATTTCGTCAACTAAATATGATTTTCTCTGCATTTTTGTTTGGACATCGAGTCTCCAAGTTCTTCGCTGATACCACTACTGGGTTTTATTTATCTGCATTGTTCTATGCAAACGATTATACGGTCTTACCGTGGATTATGTTTGTTTCAGGACTTGCCAAATGGGACGAGACTGAAGGCTATTGTTTGAGCACAATTCCACTGCAGACGATAACAGTCCCTCTCAGTGCTTGCAAGATCACCTGTCTCTCAAACCCAGAATGTCGCGTGGTCCAGATGGGACCATCTGACACATGTTATCTCCTGGCTTGGACAATGTCAGCAAGGCTACCAGAGTTTCTTGAAACCGCAGGCTGTGTTTACTATGAGTTCAATGTGGTCGAAATAGGTAAGCATAACTCAATACTTTATCTCGGACATTGTTATTTCTGGCTCTTTCGTGGATCAGCACAACCCGCTTGGATTATGACAGAAGGCTATCGCATTAACTCCATTGACGAGAGTTACTCATCGCTCTCGTTAGCTGACTGCCAGGATCTATGCCTCACCTTCCCTCGGTTTGTGTGCAGATCCGTGAGCTATAAACCAGGAAACTGCAGTTTACATCGTTTCTCAAAGATGTCAGATCCTGCGTTCTTCATACCTGATCTGGATCACCAGCATTATGATTTAAAGAGAGGTTAGTAAAGTTATTCATAGATGGCTTGTAATTAAACAAAAGGGCATGCAGACTACATGTAATTATTTCAGAGTCCAGCATCATGTGGAAAGAAACTTCAGGTATTGGAACTCGAGAGGACGACGCGCGCATAATCTCCGAGCTGAATAAAGAAAGCTGCAAGACTGCTTGCATAAATGAGAAAACATTTGCGTGCATGCATGCTGAGTTTGGACAGATAACCAATGAACCTATGATCGATGGGCGGTGTTATCTGGGCAGATTATCTCTGATAGAAAGCTCTGTGTATCTTCTCGATGGGCTGCGTGTTTATGAACCGCGAGAGGAACCCTTTCGCCCAGGTTAGAGTCACAACTATATTCTGAGTGTAGGTGTCCCAATACGAATACATACGCGTACACAGGAGGTTGCCCGAGTGACGCTTGGGTGAAGCGAGGGTCGTACTGTTACCTGGCTTCATGCGACGCTGGCGACATGCAGCGTGCGAGGGAACAGTGCGCTACCTATGGCGGCGCAACGCTGGCATCCGTGCATGACGTCAATGAAGAACTGCTCATTGAATGGTTGGCAAGAAGTGAACAGAGCGTCGATGGGGTTACCTGTGGTGAATACGAACCTATGTATATTGGGCTCGCCACTAAAGACAATGGAACAAGTTAGCTCTTGGTGGTTTCACGTGTTGTTCACCCGTGTTTATGTCATTTATGTAATTCCTCAGCTTGGGAGTGGGAGGATGGCTCTGCATTCGATTTCGACAACTGGGCTCCTAATGACCCAAACTATCTCGAAACACAGCATTGTACGGTTCTTGAAATGGCAATGTCTTGGAACAACATACCATGTGATGAAAATGCGGGTTACATATGCAAATGGGAAATTGGTTGGTCAATTGTCAATTTAACGTACGCGGTGACTGGCAAACCTTGGGGTTTTCACAATCATTGATATAAGTGTTTCTTCGAAATTTTGAAATGATTGCTTTGCGGTCCTAAAAACAGAATTCCAAGGCGGAATGGAATTTATTTCGATCGCATCTGGGAATCGGAAACTGGAACTGATCATGACACAGTAAGTCCTTCATAGTCCACAAAGATTCAGGGTAGCATTGGGTGCATAGTTTTACGAGGGCAAATTTTCAGTTGTATACGTGTTCCGATTGTTATGCGCGGAGTCATAGGCGTTAAGGCCCTGTTTGAACGGCCTTTCATTCGGTCTGTATGGGAAACAAATCATGGCATGGTTGCATGGCTACGCGTATAATAATTATTGATGCCCGACCTGGCAATTTTTGAGGACGATGCGACCGAATCCTGCATCATCGAGTTGTTCTTAATGGACTAGGCGAGGGAGAGGCTGAAAAATCGAGACATTTCAGCGCAACACAATTAGAATATTTGGAATATTAGACATGAACGGTTGTCTGCGCGGAAGTACCCATGCAGAGCAAACAGACGTCCATTAAAGCAGTGATCAATGGATGCATTATGTAGAATTGACTCCGATTCATAGACAGGCAGGTTAGCTTGTACAAACAAGATGAGACATCACACATGAAAAGGGGTCTTTAATTGTGGTCTGTTGCCACTCACACGTTTACCGCACATTCTGGTTTCGGCGAACCAAAAACGCTCAGATTTTTAACAACTTTGGGTTCGGTTTTATCTACTCTGTATTTTCACTCGCATGATTAATTTTATTTCGGGTAGACTGCAAGTATTTATAATTCGTGCGAGAATGCAGGTCACTCACTTATAGGTGAACTTTTTCACAATGGGGAGATAGGCCGCTGTCCCATCTTGTTTGTACAACCTAACCTCCATATCTATGCGTGGATCACATCCTATATTGCACCTTATGGCTGTGGTAGGTCTATAGCGTGGAATACTTAGTATAAGGTGAGGTTGGTGCAGGCTGCGTCAAGGAAGCCATTGTACCCGGTGAATTTTTATTTCATACTCACTCGGCTGAATCAGCAAGCCGTCTACTGGAGTCTTTATCATCTTATCGCGTGCTGACCAAGATCGAAGACACCATACCATGTACGGACAGGACAGATCGCCGAAATATACACACAGAAAACTAGAGGTACGAACATGATACACATTCTATATGAGAGGGTGTGCTCTGTATGCAAGGTATAGGCCTGTGTTTCAATACATAGTTTTGATTTTTCAATAATTATATTATTGCTGACCCTTCAGTTCGAGCGTCTACCCGCAACTTTCCCGGTTTGGGATTCTTTCAACTTCATCTCTGACTCATGCGTCACATCCGGCGTCACATCCGGCGTAACATTCGACGCCACATCAGATGAAAATCGTCAAATGAATCGCCACGGTCACCGTGAGCGAATTGGCTTCAAGATGACGCTGGCGACCCGTCGACTATACGTAAGCAAACCGAAACAAACGAAAATTTACCATTTTTATAATCTGTAAAAAATCAAAAGCATGAAACGCCTTCAATTACACTATGTATGTGGGGAAGCCAAGCCTCATAACGCAGCACACCTTTCATTTGGCAATACCTCACTAGATCGTTTGTCGACAGTCGCATAAACCTAGCTTGGGCGGAGGAACTACTCAGCTTCATGGCACTTACTCCAACCAAACATGTCGGGGGAGGGGTCGCTACAGCCATCTCTGTCCTAATGCTACCAGAACATTAAACCCACCTTAATTTTGTCCGGACAAGAATGGCTTTTATGTAATATATAATATCATTTATAATGCGCAAATATAAATGCATGAAAAAATATCCATGCGCAATAATAAAACAAACAAGACATCGAAGGAACTCCGACCATGGATAAATCGATATGAGATGCTAGAATGCACTGGTTGCACATGGTTGATGGTACTGAAAGTCACGTATCAAAGTAAAGTGGAAAAAAAAAGTACAAGTACAAGTACAATTGTAAGTGTGAGTGTGAGTGTGAGTGTGAGTGTGAGAAGGAGTGAGAGTATGATTGTAAGTGAAAGTGATGTTGATGGTGTAAGTGCGAGTGTAAGTGTAAGTTTAAGCGTGAGGAGTGTGTGATTGTGAGTGGTAAGGGTAAGTGTAAATAAGGGTAAGCGAGGGTTTATGTGTCAATGCATTGACTGTATGTGTATATGTTGGTGATGGTTTTGCAATGTAATGGTGCTTTAAATTGTCATGTAATCATGCAGTTATGAAGGGGATGATTTTTAAATGCAAATTGTTCACTTAATAATTGAAATTAAATGGAAAAAAATTCTTGAATGAGATTCGAACCTGGATGATCTGCTTGATCTGCGTAGTTCTTGACTCTACCACTCCACCATGAAGTCACATTCTGTTAGCGTCTGCTATATTCAAGGTTTTTCAGCAGTTAACAGAACCAATTATTGTCATTTAACTCATTAACTGTTAGTGATAGCCAAAAACTTGTGGGCGTCAAAGTTGTAGATCACATTTATAAGCATCTAATGGCGAAAGGTTTTTACGCGTAAATGTTTATAGTTAATGAGCTGTGATTAGTTGAAAATTAAAATTCCTAATTAAACAACGGGACTTGTGCCACTATGGAGCATGGTATCTTGGCTTAGTTAATCCTAATTTTCGTAGTTTTATGACAAATACTTACAAAGCTACAGTCCTACTAAGAAGCAACATTCAACGTGCGACTGTGACCTTGACCTCGACGTGACCTCTCCGAAAAATTGTTGATTTAGGATAACATGATGTCTCTGGCATTTGGCAAAAGAAAAATCACAAAAGTGTAATTAAGGGCTGATTAATGAGTGATTAACTCATCTCTGTAATTAATGATTATAGGTTTGAATACAAAATGTGTGCACGTTGTTAATGTGCATTAAAATGGTGAAAACTTTATTGAAAACCGAGCTATATTCACGTAATTATGAGCATGACTAGATTTTCACTTAATTGGCTCCTGTGACCTTGACCTTCATCTAATTTCATAAAACTTCTTTCAGACCTGCGTCTGGATTCAATGCACATTGTGACGAAATTTCAAAGCTCTAAGTATATAAACACCAACAAACTTGTGAAGAAAGTAAAGTGCGGACAAGACAGACAAACGGAGGCTTGGTTATAGTACTTGATATATTGTTATATATACTTGATATATAGGTAAATCTAGGATTTACCCATAACAATAATATTCAAAACCAATCGCATAAAAGCGTCTCTATAAACCACAGCCCACGAACTATTTATAAGTATGTATAGTTTATTTGCGAAACTAAAATTCCTTGGTGATTTGTTCCATTGCTTCAAATCGTAGTCCAATAGGCGTCGATTTCCACACACTCAAAACTGCCAAAATATTTTTTTTTTCACCCGTGGATGGCAGGTCTTCTCGATTGCTTTGACGTATAGTACAGACGGTGCACTCGGGGGGCTGATGGTGAGGGGACTGTTTCTTGGATGAGAGATTTTTCCCGACGACGCTTGAAAACGAAACAGTCTCGCAGAGCAGAAGCAACAGGAAATGAATAAATAATGATGTAATTAATGAAGTACATGTAAACTTCTTCCTTCAGTTAGTCCTAATCCAGATTCGATATTTGACGGGGTATTCTCTACTTTTCTGTACAGTGCACGGCGAGCGATGGTTGTATAATGTATTTGCATGGACGTGCATTAACGTTTTACGTAATTACACTTACACAATGCTTGAGGCATTCCTTGCCTTTTCCGTTTCGCCAAAGGTCCACTGAAGCATGTCGGTGTATTATTATGTATACGTATACATGTTGATTACATTGTTCATTTCGTTCAGATTTGGTTGAGCAAGTGAGTGAGGTGAGTTAGCATGATTGTAATTCCACAAGATGTAAATAAGAATGAATTAATCGATTACATAATGATTCCATCGACGAAGTCACTGAGTGGCGAGAGCTCTGGTCTAAGGAGACCATCGCCTCATTGCCATATACTAGTAGCGTTACATATACTACATATATACATATATTTAAATGTATATAGAGATCGCAGAATCACTTCGTTTTATGCTTAGTGTTCAGTTAATAACCCGATATCTGTGCAGGAATTAGGAATGAGATAACCCCAGCTACATGTGGCTGTGTATTTGCGATCCTTAATTTCTCAGTAGATGGGTATTTTTTGTGGATGATCACGTTTGCCAATATAGCACAGAACGATTACTACGCGTGAAGCCCAGAGTAAAGAGAAACTCTAGCGTCTCTCACTTGTCGTTTCCGATTTGACCGGCTGACTGCAATCCTATGCCGACCGTGGGGCCCTAGGTTCGAGACCCGATCAGGCCACGGGCGTTATGATTGTGAATTGTAATTGTTATTCGTTATAATTATAATTCTTCGGTGACTCTGCAGTGTTGCCCAACTGCGTAACAAGGCCGGGCGCTGTGTACTACTGTCTATGGTGGTATGCAGGATAAAGAACCCTTGGGATTCATCGTTAAGAGTAGTGGGAAACCCCGGTCTCAGGCCTTCTGTTATGGCGCCTGTATCATCCGAAGGGTTTGGGTGGAATGCATAATAGATTAATAATCCACTTGCGACGTCGATCGAGAGTGCTTCACTAGTATAATATATACAATCTACTGTACGCGCCGCTTCTATATTAGTATAGAAGTGCACAAGTCTTCTTTTTTTTCTATTCATTTTCAACCCGTTCGCGATCCAAAATTCATCTTCTTGCTGGTAAACACACTTTCGCGTACTCCCACGACCATGCACCTAATCTCAGGAGCATAATTCCAGTCCAATGTGGTATCACTTGTATGCATGGAATTTCCAAGATATGCTATATCAAGATGACTTAGGTTGACGACGGGAATTATGCTCCTCAGAGCGCTTTACACGAAAGCATTCAGACTTTTGGGGAAATTTGCACCCCGGGAAGGCTGACGGTTTTCTGAAGGGTATAATTTCAAGAAGCTTTCTGGAGTGTGGAGTTTATCCAAGGGTCACAGATACACAAATCGGATACAATGTATCGGACTCAGATCCCCATAAAGGACCCCAAATTCCATTTGATATCTTGGAAATTCCATGCATACAAGTGATACCACATTATAAATATTAATTGTCCTGAGACCCATACGTACTAGATATTTTTCCAAATTCCAGAATACCTTCACTTCTCATTTTATTTCCTCCATCCTTTTTAATTATTGTAGTGGATGTCCGTTATGTGGTCTCATTTTGCTGTGACTGTTGTTTTAAAACAGCCAAACAGGTTAACCGTCTAACAGTTAACCATTCAATTACTACCAGTACATTTACCAATATGGAGGACTGTTGAAGCCTTAAACGAACTTATTAACATTAACTAATACGCCCCCCCCCCTATTATGACATCAGAGTGGCTCGACTGCCCTCACCTCATAGGGGCAGCCCTATAACTGTCGATAGTTCATTGTTTAGGTGGAGTTTTAAGTCGGATCTTGCTGAGAAATGCGGCATCGAGTCAGAGACGCTTCGAACGAGGCGGCGACTGTTGGCAAAGAATTATACGTACAGATCGAGGTTGGTAGTAACTTGGTACTTTGTGAAGTTTGAAGAATTAAGTATAGTTAGGTGTATATTTTTACAAATCAAGCCTAATTATTATTCTATTCTGAATTGAGTTTATCTAACTGTTTTCCTTTTGGTCATATTAAATCAGATTTCGTCGCATGTAGATATTCTGTTTTCCCGAGTTTCCGTCTCGCTGCTATGATGCCTAGATACACGCCCACATGGTGTTCGATCTGAGTTGTATTCACTGAGATACATATACGCACAGATATGGAGAATAACTTGTAAATAAACATAATTTTATGCACAATAAAAGCTAATAATTATATACATATAGTTTATATACAAGCTAATCTACACATCTACGCATATATGTACAGCTAGTGTATAATCTTAAATTTCCACAAGGTGATCCATTAAATTAAATTGATTGCTTAAAGATTTTAAGGCTGAAACATAATCAAACTAATCATAGATTATACATACATTACATTATATCCGTGGCATTCATGCTTTTTGCGTTAGGAAATTCCTTTTTTTTTTTTTTTTTTTTTTAGAAACCAACTTCTCTCACCGTAATTATTTGTATACTAGCATGAGGGTTATGGAAAAGTTGTCCGCCTAACATGGGAATAATCCCCTGTGATATATAAGGTGCATTGTACATGCATGGAACTTTTCAAAAGGTCACAGCCTCGCAGTTAAACATGAATACGCTTGGTTGGTCAGTTTTTCCTCAAAGTCAACCATGGCTGCAGAGTTGAATTCAAGGCATCTTAATCATTAACTGGGCGCAATGCAAACCTTCTATGCCAACAGTCCAACACTAACACAATGGCTTATTTTGGTTGTACTAGCGGTTTTTAATTTTGCATAAATTTTATCGCTCAATATACATGGCATCGTAGTTATTTATCCTAGCTTAGTATAACTACAAACTCTACCAGCTAGCAATCTCAGGAAAGACCTTGTTTGCATTAGATCATTGGTCTCGGTAGTCAGTATACTGACTGAAATAGAGAGTATAATCAAATTACTCCTTTTGGAATTGCATGCATAGTCCCCTTATAATATATGATCACACTGTCAGATGCTAATGAGCAATTTGCTTTCAGATATTCAACATGAAAATAGAAGAAGGCGCAAGTGCTGTAAGTCCAGATCAACATCAACCCCGAGCTACTGGGGCTGCTGCGGATGAAGAGGGTTTGTTGAGGCACTCTCGGTGTAAATAGATTCAATACGCTTCAATTTCAACATCCCCATTTAGCCGTAAGCAGTCTACTCAACAAGATGCTTCGATCAGAACTTGTGAACTGCACGTCAGATCTTGAAGTTTTGCGACTAGACCCCAGCTCGCCGCTGTATTCAGTCAGATCTTTTGATAATTTGAACATGTGAGTTGCTCCACATTGCTGTTGCTTTATCTCATGTTTACTTTTTTTCTCTACTTCCTCCAGCAAACCAGAGATTCTGAAGGGTGTTTATGGAATGGGTTTCAACGCTCCGTCAAAGATCCAAGAGACCGCTCTGCCTTCATTGCTGGCCGAACCGTGCGTTTGATTGACATTCTTAGATCCTTGGCTCATTGTAATTTCTCGTGTTTTCAGCCCACAGAACATGATTGCGCAGTCTCAGAGCGGTACAGGCAAAACTGCTGCTTTCGTTCTCACCATGCTCAGCCGAGTTGATACCTCGTTAGACTACCCTCAGGTATTTCACGCACAACATATCTGTAACTGATATTGATATAATTACTCTTCCATCATGTGTAGTGCTTGTGTCTGGCGCCAACTTATGAGCTTGCCCTCCAAATTGGACACGTTGTAGAACAGATGTCAAAGTACATGACATCTTTGCGAATGGTGTATGCCGTGAGGGGTGGAATGAGAGGTGAGTTAGCTCATAATTTCTATTCAGGTCTTTGTAATCTTGTGTTACTGCAGTTACAAGAGGCCAGCTAATTGACCCCCACATTGTCATCGGAACTCCAGGAACAGTTCTCGACTGGTCGACTAAGTTCAAAGTGTTTGATTTGAAGAAAATCCGTGTGTTCGTTCTGGATGAGGCTGACGTCATGATCGCCACCCAGGGCCACCAAGATCAGTCCATTCGAGTGCAGAGGTGAACTGGTGATGCATTGCGCTCATTTTCCATTCACTTTTCTATACTTCAGGGGATTATCCAAAGACTGCCAAATGCTTCTATTCTCTGCCACATATGACTCTCAAGTCATGAAGTTTGCCCAGGCTGTCGTTCCTGACCCAATTGTTATTCGGCTGAAGCGGGAAGAAGAGAGTCTGAAAAACATCAAACAGTTTTTTATACGTTGCACAAGTCTGCAGGAAAAATTCCACGCTTTGTCAAACATTTACGGCGCAATCTCGATCGGGCAGTCAATGATTTTCTGCCACGTACGTTGATTATTTCTCTCTTGCTTCTTCTTCACAAACTTGTTTCTTTACTAACTTTTTTTTGTAGACTCGCAAGGCCGCTAGCTGGCTTGCCGAGCAGATGACCCAGCAAGGTCATGCTGCATGTGGGCATGCTTAGCGGAGAATTGGCAGTCGAGCAAAGAGCAGCTGTGATTGAACGCTTCCGTTCAGCCAAAGAAAAAGTCCTCATCACCACAAACGTCTCAGCCAGAGGTGTGTGTTTCAGTATCAGCGATGCCAGCTTTAACGTTTATTTGACAGGCATTGATGTTGAGCAAGTAACAGTTGTCGTGAACTTTGACCTCCCAGTCAATATGAAAGGAGAGGCTGACTGTGAGACATACCTGCATCGAATTGGACGTACAGGACGCTTTGGCAATCGAGGTTTGGCCATCAACATGGTCGATAGCGCTCGATCCTTGGCCATCATGCACGACATTGCGGCCCATTTCGGTGGGTGCATTTCACAACTGAGGGGGCATTCGGAATTCTTATTCAACATGTTTTCTTCTTTCAGGAAAGACGATCCAAGAATTGGACCCAAATGATATTGATCAGGTTGAGGCATTGGATGAGTCTTAAGCGGAATACAGATTTTACTTATAATAGTATATGTATTGCTCAATAATTAATGCCCTGTGTGACATTCTTGTCTTTCTTTGTGGCATTCGGTTCTTCACATTATGAAGTATTTCATCTCATTATTATTATGTTAATAATTCGCTAGAGGCTTAATTAAACTGAAACTAATCAATTATAGTCGTGTCTGTTATTCGAATGATCCATTATCCAAAGTTTTAACTACATGTACAGGTTTTTCAGTCAATAAAAGTTTTTCTGCCCCAACAATGGCATGTAGTTTATAAATGGCGTTTTTATGACGTTTCAGCTCAATGAAGCTCAATTCTCAGAATGCTCTAAATTAGTTTGCAGATAATTTATGTAAGGCTGACTAAGCAACAATTGTTTGAGGTTGTTTTGCTTTCTTATGTATATGTACATGTATGTGTGCATGTACTGTGTTACGTTCGCCAGTGTGTACTGAGGAGAGAAACATAAGAGAGGAATCTGATCCATATTGGACAGAAAATACGCAGACACCATGAAGGGTTTCATGGCCGTCTCAGGCACAGTCAGTGCCGGCTGACCCTTCCCTGCATTGGGTCGTAGTGGTGGCTAACATGTTATGCAACACCATCATTGACAGGCTAACGTCTCCTAGCTTCCCCTTAGCCTTTACGCTGATCTGACTGATCAAGGGGAATCAAGCTCAGGGGGCCTGGAACCCGAGCTCCCCAATTCGCAGTAACAGCTAGCCTGTCAAGAACCCAGCTTGGCTTTAGCCGCTCGATAAGACGATCAAGTCGTTATTGAAAGTGAGCGCCAGACCATTAATTCGATTACAACTTCATTCAGACCTAGGCATCAACATCAACGAGTAATGAAGAAGATATTGAAATAAGAATAGCGTTGACGAATTGTCAACCACAACAGAATGCCATAATCATGGGAGACTTACATGTGGGCCAAGAGCAGCAAGAGAACACAGTTGGACCACACGGCCTTGGAGAGAGAAATGGGAGAGGAGAGGCGCTGGTAGAATGGTCATCACGAAACAAATATATTATCAGAAATACCTGGTTTAGTTGCCACACAAGAAGAAGGTCGATATGGCGAAGCCCCAACGGGAACATTAGGAATCAGACTGATTACATACATGTACATGCTGATTACAGAAAGATTCAGAAAAGCGTTGAAGTCTAAAACTTAATTACCCAGGAGCTCACTGCGGAAGTGACCACAATCCCGTGACTAAAAAAAAAAAAAAATGAGGCTTAAAAATATGAAGAAGAATATAAGAAGAATGCAAAGCTAGACCTAAACCTCCTCAAAAAATCTGCGGAAGTTAGAACACGTTAAACGGCGTTGAGTTGCGTTACCAATTTCAGGCCCTGGAGATGTCAGGTACTGGGAATTAATGGAGGAATTCTAACAAATAACACGATTTAACTATGAATGCGAAAATGTAGAACGAACATTCAAAACTAGCATCAAGCAGATGCATAGAAAAATGAAAGAAATGCCCCCTATTGCCTGTGTTGACCCTGAAAACCATAGAAACGATACCAGCATTGTCTCGTTATGACCAATATCAGTAAATATTTTGATAGGTGTGCTCATTAATTAAAACACTAATAAGCAGGTGTTCTGGAAATTATATTTTGAGCACCATTTCCAAATTGATAGGCATGCCCTAAGAAAGATGTGTACCAAATTTGATGCAATTTCTGCAAGGTGGATCCATACAATTATGATATCGATATACATGCTAATTAACTTTATTTACCTGTAATTAATTAACGGCATCTTTGATTAGTTCAAAATTGCTTTTATTGTATTTAAAGACCTCCAGTTCATAGAAACGATGCCAATTAAGATCGCTTTATTGTGACCAATATACGGGAAGCATTCTGACAGGTGTGGAAATTGAATAACACGCTAATTAGCAGGTTTTTTTGGTGTTATTTTTAGGCACCACTCCCAAAATTGATCGGTATGACCTTGACCTCGGAGCTGCCGCCGATATGTACTAGCCGCCGCCGATTAGGCGTTTAGCCAGCCGCCGCCGATCGGTGCCGTCGGCCAGCCGCTATCAGCCGATCACGCTATCAGCGGCTCTCAGCCGATTCAATCCAAATATTTTACATTCAGTATTATAAGAAGTTGTCATTTGTACAAGTCTTTATTCTGTTAATGGTATTGTTTATATACAGTAAAACCCCGCTAACTCGAATTTGAAGGGACCAGCGAAAACACTTCGACGAAGAGGGTTTTCGACGAATCGGGGTTTTCGAATTTTGGTTACGTTATGATCTATGAGATGACGTTATGATAGCATATTGCTCTCAAATTACGTTATGATAGCGTAATGACCCACCCTTGACCACTTTAAAGCTGCCAACACACGAAAAAAAAAAATGTTTACGTTGTTTCCTACAAAATAATTATACAAAATCGGCAGAGAGAGGGGATAATCTTTGTTCTTGCCGCCTTCAACCACAGCATCCTGTCACCTCCACTCTCTCTATAATGCGCTTGAATCTTCTAAGAATCTTTTATCCAAGTTGACAGGGTGCTTGGTGGGATTCCAAACTTATCGGCGATGGCCTTTTCGCTGATCGCCAGGAACTTGGTCTCCAGGGTTACACACGTGATCTTTCGTTTAGTCGCCATTATTGCACATGTCTCGCAGAGATTCGTCGACAGAATGATTAATTTGTCGTGACGAATGATCGAGTTTTATACTGATGGGCAGAGTTTGTTTATTATTGATATTTTCCGCCTCAGAGGCTATACCGCTTTCTGTAATCGTCTTCATCAAAGACGCCTTCATGTGTTTTACTCCGATCGAAAATTCACTACATATGCTCTCTCTTCTATTGTTAACCAAGCATCGTGAGTGCGAGAGGTGACACGCGAGTCGAACTCTGTAAACGATTGTCCAAAACAGTAAACAGAGTTGCGTTAATTGCAATTAGCGAAAGGGTTCTTTGATCTAAAAATAAAAAATAAAAAAAACTTCGACGAATACGATTCGATTTTGCTCAAGGGACCGAAAAATATGTTCGAGGAACAGGGTTTTTCGACGAAGCGGGGTTCGAGGAATCCGAGCAATCTGTAATGTTAAAGTATAGGGGAGTCGTCGGGACTTTGAAAACACTTCGACGAAGAGGGGTCTTCGAGTTATCCGTTTTCGAGTTAGCGGGGTTTTACTGTACTTACTATCTGAGCTATCTGAGGAAGTAGATTCAATTCAGTTTGTTTCATTAAAATTAATTTTTTGATTTATACCATACTGTATGTATGCACATACATATACTAGGGTTGTCTCAAAATATATCGGACTGACGAAGGATGCGCAATGCGCAGTATGCATGCGTACTTATGTTAATGTAAAGCATTCCCTCATGAGTGGATCAATGGTTGCTAGCTGCATGTATATTTCTGATAGGTCTATTTACCTAGTATTAATCCTACCTTTTTGATTGATTGTACTATACTATGTATAACAGCACTGCCGAACCCTAAAACAATTTTTATTGGCTTTTCATGCCATTTGCTTCATAACACTGCTTGTCTACATGCATTGCTTTTGTTGGTCTGAAAAATTAGTGAAATTTTATTATTTTATTTTCAATTAGTTAAGCTATTGATTTCTTCTTTACTCCACATTTTAAACCTCTCGTTTTTAGAAGGAACTGTGTCTTGGAAATGAAAATGGCAAATGTTGTACCATTGTTCAAGAAAGGTTTCCGAAAGAAATTTGTAACTACACACCCATTTCTCTCTTGTCTGTGTCCTAAAAAAATATGGAGAAACTACTAGTTGTATTGTTTTACCGCAGATTGTTAAAAATATCTTATCAAGTTCATGTCACCAATTAACAAAGAAGCTCTGTCAAGAATGGGAACACAATTTTAATATCGCTCCCAAAGAACACCAAAAAAATACAAGCAAACGTTTTAGGTAATATAAGAAGAAGGGAGCGGAGATTATAGTGACCACGGGATAGATAATAGATTGTCGGCAAGAAAGGAAGAGGAAGGCCTCGGCTCGGGGTGCTGGGAGCAATGGCCGTGTGGGTGGGATCTCACCCCCTTGTAATTCTTAGAGCTGTATAGGAAACAGATCACTATGGAGGACTACGATCGCCACCGCCTTACGGCAGGGCACCTAGGTATCAATAATAAATAATTTGTAGAATGAAATACTATAGACCCAATTAACACGCAATTAATGCATACATTCGCTTTGTTTTTATTTGCTTAATTGTTAATTGGTTGTCCACGGATTTAGGGTCACACTATCTGAATCAAATTAGATCGTTAATTAATTAGAATAAAATTTTCAGGTGGTCACGCTCTTACAGAATAGCTCCCTCAACAAGTCAATACTTCATAATAATTATAATTGTATGCACGTTAGCTGACATACTACAGCGAGCCCAATGGGTCTCGCCCGAGAATTTGTGCTATGTATGCACGTATACTAATGCACTATAATCTATAGTAGGTCGGTAGCGCAGTTAAATAACTCAGAAACCCTACAGGACTTAAAGAGCTATCGTGTGTTGGGGGAATTCACTCGTCCAAAATCAGGGCTGAAATCTCAAGAATCTATTGATTTGCTGAACAAGATTTTATTAAAACTCGAGCCAATGTGTAGCGCCCAGTTAGCTCGGCGGACTGCCGTCGTCTGCTGGTTATAGGCAATGAACTGGAGCATGCGGGATTACGTTTTCATAACGATCGAACATAACGTAATCACATGAAACCGAAATAAGCGTTTTTCCGAAACTTTCGCTTCGGCAAGGAACTTCCGGCTTGCAAGTGACTGGTTTCGAAATCGCCGTTCAGTTTAATATTTATTTTTCATTGAAAACAAGACCACTCTCAACAGCGACCAACGATGGCGGACGATTGGGCGGCGGCAGTTGATGCCCAAGAGAGTAATAAATTGACCGAAGATGTGAGTAGATAATTATGGTGTGTGAGGGGGGCACCCCCCCTCACTATGACCAGCTCCCCAAGCCGTAGCGTAGTGCACACTACGCTACTGCATGAACACGTCTATGTAACGGCTACTATATTCTAGAGCAATATCATTTATATCACACAGACTCCTCCTACAATGTAAGAATGTTTTTAGCAGCTAAATGTATTTAGAAATTGAAAAATAACCACCACTTGAGCTGTTACACTAGAAAATGAATAGTAATTAATATAAATACAAAGATTGTGGAAGTTTGAGCAAACAACTTCTCCACTATTGTTGTTTTCCCGTGGAAATCGCGAGATAACGCGTGATCTTCAAGTCTCGTAAGATATGTTTTGACAGCTATCATCGATCCCATTTATGAGTGCCAGCTCGAACTTTATTTTTTTTTGCTTGCACCTTTTTTGCTCGCACCTGAACACGTGAAAGGTATTGGAGCAGCAAACATTTTCCTCGATGTATGATCATTCAATTGTACAGACTGACTCCAGATAAGAGCTGTCACATTTTGTAAGCAAAAAGCGCACGTGCTTATGTTGACATTCCAGTCTCGTGCGCCAGATGCATTCTGGGTTATTTCCATTCACAACAACATGGCGCGATGTTGTTGATTCTCAAACATTATTATTAAAACGCTGTGAAACATTGTTCAACAGGAAGCAACATGTACAAAAGTTGACTTTTTTATTGAGTGAAGGATTCAAAGAATTTCACCAGCTAGTATAAATAGTGATTTTTGGATCACAAAGAATCCTACAGCTTCACAAAAATTCACAATTCACTGTCGCAGTGGGAGTTGGTGGCGAGACGCGTTAGCGGTGTAGGAACTGCATGTTCTGAGTTAAATCTGTGCAAGGATCACGTTCTCTTACATGACTGCTAATTGGTTTAATGTTCATCTATAGAGATCGTTTGAAGCAGCCTCATAAAGTCTCAAGTCTTAGTTTATACATTTCCAAAGCACGGTTGCTTATAAGGAGTTTTTGACTCGTGAAATCGACAAGCAGCGAGCGGTTTGTGTATAACATGCCTTTTATCATTTTTCCTGAATGAGTCGAAACAACTTGTTCAAAACTGGGATTGCTGGCACTGCCTGTAACAGATAAAGTGAGATGTCAGCAGAGAGCTTGCTGCTATAAATACCTTGGCGCTAGTAGGCATGTACATAAATTAATCAATTTCTGGTTTGAAAAAAGTCGGATGCGCGTTTAATTAGGAATGTGCTTATAACCAAGACAATACAGTAATTCTATGAAGTGATAGTATCACAACATTTTGTGAAGTTATATGCGAGAATGACTAATTTTACGTGTGCGATTTTTTCATGAGAACCGCCCATTTCGTTCATGTGCCTTGCGCTTCATCTGCTTCAATGCTATCTACAATTTATGAACCAAAAGAGACTCTTTTTAGTGTTATGGATTGAAATGAAGTGAACTTTCAGTCTCTTTTGTGCCTTTTCTTGCTCCATCTCATCAAATGCTTCCAAATATTTTGGATATACTCCATCACTTTACTCACTGCCAGAAGCTAATGTGATGTGCATTCCTTTCAGATAGCCAACCTGAATGTCAAACCCAGTGAAGGGGCAAACGCAGGTCCAGAGAAACCTCAAGCCGAATCTTCAGGGGCTACAGCAGCAGCAGCAGCAGCGGAAGGAGGGGAAGGAGGGGAAGGTTTATTAAAGCACCATCAGAGTGAGTGAATGCACCATGTTCTAATTTCAGATCCTGATTTAGCTGACAACAGTCTACTCAACAAGATGCTTCGATCAGAACTTGTTAACTGCACATCAGATCTTGAAGTTTTGCGGAAGGACCCCAATTCACCGCTGTATTCAGTCAAATCTTTTGAAGCTTTGAGCCTGTGAGTTGGTTTAAATTTGCTTGTTGCATTTCTTCATGTTTGCTATTTTATTTTCCTCCAGCAAACCAGAAATTCTGAAGGGTGTTTATGGAATGGGTTTCAACGCTCCGTCAAAGATCCAAGAGACCGCTCTGCCTTCATTGCTGGCCGAACCGTGCGTTTGATTGACATTCTTAGATCCTTGGCTCATTGTAATTTCTCGTGTTTTCAGCCCACAGAACATGATTGCGCAGTCTCAGAGCGGTACAGGTAAAACTGCTGCTTTCGTTCTCACCATGCTCAGCCGAGTTGATACCTCGTTAAACTACCCTCAGGTATTTCACGCACAACATATCTGTAACTGATATTGATATAATTACTCTTCCATCATGTGTAGTGCTTGTGTCTGGCACCAACTTATGAGCTTGCCCTCCAAATTGGACACGTTGTAGAACAGATGTCAAAGTACATGACATCTTTGCGAATGGTGTATGCCGTGAGGGGTGGAATGAGAGGTGAGTTAGCTCATAATTTCTATTCAGGTCTTTGTAATCTTGTGTTACTGCAGTTACGAGAGGCCAGCTAATTGACCCCCACATTGTCATCGGAACTCCAGGAACAGTTCTCGACTGGTCGACTAAGTTCAAAGTGTTTGATTTGAAGAAAATCCGTGTGTTCGTTCTGGATGAGGCTGACGTCATGATCGCCACCCAGGGCCACCAAGATCAGTCCATTCGAGTGCAGAGGTGAACTGCTGATGCACTGCGTTCATTTTCCATTCACTTTTCTATACTTCAGGGGATTATCCAAAGACTGCCAAATGCTTCTATTCTCTGCCACATATGACTCTCAAGTCATGAAGTTTGCCCAGGCTGTCGTTCCTGACCCAATTGTTATTCGGCTGAGGCGGGAAGAAGAGAGTTTAAAAAACATCAAACAGTTTTTTATACGTTGCTCCAGTCTGCAGGAAAAATTCCACGCTTTGTCAAACATTTACGGCGCAATCTCGATCGGGCAGTCAATGATCTTCTGCCACGTACGTTGATTATTCTCTCTTGCTTCTTCTTCACAAACTTGTTTCTTTACTAACTTTTTTTTTGTAGACTCGCAAGGCCGCTAGCTGGCTTGCCGAGCAGATGACCCGGCAAGGTCATGCTGTGGGCATGCTTAGCGGAGAATTGGCAGTCGAGCAAAGAGCAGCTGTGATTGAACGCTTCCGTTCAGCCAAAGAAAAAGTCCTCATCACCACAAACGTCTCAGCCAGAGGTGTGTGTTTCATTATCAGCAATGCCAGCTTTAACGTTTATTTGACAGGCATTGATGTTGAGCAAGTAACAGTTGTCGTGAACTTTGACCTCCCAGTCAATATGAAAGGAGAGGCTGACTGTGAGACATACCTGCATCGAATTGGACGTACAGGACGCTTTGGCAAGCGTGGTCTGGCCATCAACATGGTCGATGGCTCTCGATCCATGGCCATCATGCAGGTTATTGAGAGACATTTTGGTGCGTACATTTCATTACCAAACTGAAATTTAAATTTATTCAATTTTTCTTTCCTCTCTCTATAGAGAGAACCATTCAGAAGTTGGACCCTGATGATATAGACCAAGTGGAGGCCCTGGAGGAGGACTCTTAGCTCAGCACAGATTTTATCAATTTTAATAGCCCTGGCCGATATTATTTTTAAGTACCTTCCATGATTTAACATTTCCTCTCATTATTACATTTTTGACAAGACAAGTTGTTCACTCAATAAATGTTTTTCTGACCCCACACGCATCTCCTCTTATCTATTATTTTTCGATGTCTAGAGTAACATGGATTGATAACATTGTATTAACACATTAAGGTACATAACTCAACATAAGATGTATAACTTAACACTTTGTTATCAATTCATACACAGAAACCTTTTTTGATCGTCAAAGGAACGAGATGTTATCAACTTCAAATGCTTTATTACCAGAATTATTCATTGGAAATATAAATACAAGAATGTTGGGTAACATTTTGTCAGCTATGTCACAATTTCAATAAATTTATCATGAATTGCTCAAGTTTTATGTCAACCATATTATTGTTGTTTATATATAATAAACATATGGCAGGACAAAGCACCACTTTGAATTTTATATGACAACCACACCCTCACATTTGAATTACATGTTTTTAATTGTGTGGAACAGTTCAATATAAGAATTTAATGGCAGAGTCAAACTATATTAATTAAATATATCGGACTATGTAATTATTATTATGCAACAGATTATACGCTGAGGAAATGAATTGAATGGCAGAAGAAAAAAAAAATGTGTACACTACGAATATACCAAATAAAGGAGTGAAAAAGCCACTTGCGGAAAGAAATATGCAATTATAGTGTAAATATTTTTAGAAATATGCATTTATCAACATTGAAGATGTAATTATATATCATGAATATTCATGAGAATACATTTGCATAGTGGGTCATCACATCTATTGATGAAAAAGAGATTTTCTGATTATCTCGTAAAATAAATTGCTATAACGTTTCTACAATACAGATCACTATGACAATAGGTAGTTTAATCATCAGGCTCATGAATGTGTAGCAGAGTTTTGTCCACTAAACCAGAGTCTGCTATTCCTATATCCAAGTTGCTGTACACCTGAACTGGATAGGACGACGCCAAGAAACAGTGGCTCATATCAAGGGAAGACGCCATCTGTGCAAATGCCAGAATGTCACGGATTCTATCACATGGCCTGAAACCTCGCTGAATTCTTTGTCCATTGGGCAGCTTGATGCCAAGAGTAATTTTTTCCTCATTTCCCTGTGGCTCAGGAGGCAAAGCGAGTGAACGTCTCAGTGATTGGAATTTAGCGTCAGGGTCTTCTGAGCTTTTGTCTGCGGAAGATGCGCCAATGCTTGGAAGTACGCTGTACGCAGATAGAGATGAAGGAGCACGAGAGAGAGGAGAAGGAACATCACGGAAGCCTGCGGATGAAATGAATCATCGGAGGTTGGGAAATTTCACAATTTTTACCTGAATCTTGTGAAATATTCTTTGAGAGTTTTCGGCGACGAGCTGATCTGAAACGCGAGCTTTCAGGACGAGGGCCAGCTGGTGGCCCTGGAGAGAAGAGAAACGAATCCCTCGGGGAAGTTTGGGATTTTGGATCAGGAGAGGATGAGAGAGATGCTGGGGACATCCTGACGAGATCATCCCGACTGAGAAATGAGAATGACTTTGCTTGATTGAGAGAAAAATTTGTTTAAATAATTACCGTGAGCCCCTTAGATGAAAATCTTCCAGTGAACCCATGTCATCATCATCTCCAGCGTTGTTGTTCGTATTCTGATTAATCAACTCTTCGCCTTGATGAAATTCCTCTCCAGTGTCCAAACTGAGAAAGTCCACCGACTGGGCTGGTAAGTCTTCCAACGAAGGTCCTTCATTAATTTCTAACTGTCTGTTTTCACGTCCTCTACTTGTAGTAGGTCGTTCCACAGAGAAATTCACAGACTGACAGACAATGTCTGTATGTTCGTCAGTTATCGAAGTGCAAGGCCTCGATCGACCTCTGCTGGTCAGAGGTCGTTCACGTCCCTCGTAACCTCCTCTGAACTCCTCTTCCTTAGGCGAAGAGCGTTTTCCTCTACGGGACACGGGTCGTTCGATGCTTTCAACTGGGTAAGTTCTCTCTTTACCAGCTGATCGAACTCCGTAACTGGATTTTGGTCGTAGGTCCCTTTTACTTGATTGAGGTCGAAGGTCGACAAGAGTAGCTTCGTGGCTCGGTTTCAATGGAACTGGGTTGGTGTGGAATTTGTGTTTTCGGTGCGGGATAGGTGAGGGACTTGTGAGACTGATTAGATCCCTCTGGGGAGAAATGAGCGGTGTTCGCTGCCGGGATGGATTTGGGGCGTGCGACTGCCACACGCTGGGTGTCAGTGGCTTGTTTTTTAAACCACGACCTTTTTGTGAAGATGTAAAACGCTGACCATCTGTAAACCGGGACACAAAATAAATAATTATATAAACTGAAAGATTTAGAAATTAAAGCAATACAGAACTAAGTGTGGTGCACATCCTGAAATATCAAAGCATGTGCCTGATTTACGTTGTTTCTGTGTTCATTCAAAAGTTCAAAGTTCACGACAAAAAAGGTGATCACACTAAAGAATCAGTTCCTATAAATTATACCGTTTTTCAGAAAGCACTATACACACATCCGTGCATGCAGCGATATAACAAATATGAAGTGAATTAAGCCCTTTGATTGACTCATTAGTGGTTAATGCCTAACGAGTTATAGCCAATTAAATAATATACTAGTAGTATACAATGCAAGTGGGTTAGTACAGTTAACTAATGAAAGCACATCCTACCAGTACCACTCAAGGCAGAACTGTAAGGAAAATAACAACATTGACATGAAGAAGTTATTAATCCTATTAACAATGGAATTGTAAGCATTGCATGTTATGTAATAATCTAAATAAGAATTAGATATGGCAAAATTATTTCGAGATGAGATAAAAAGCCAGAAATTCAAGGATTTAAAAAAAGAACATGTTCCAAAGTAAAAAATTCTTAGATTTAAAAAAAGGAAGTCAAAAAGGCTGAAATAATCCGTTCTGACAGCTATAATGAGTAAAAGATATACATTTACTTCATTGAAGAATTACTTCCATACAATATTTCACGGTTTTCACCACATGGTTCTCTATATGACAGCCATTCTCCTTCATTCATCGAGATATACATTCAGAGCTGCTCATAATTTGGATTTCTTGCAACAACTGTTAAAATCAACAACAGTGAGAATACATTTTATGCACGCTTTTCAAGCCTTGGATATATAGTCAATGAGATTCAAATAATGTTTTTTGTTTCTTCAAATAGCCAGACTTCTAATAATGGGCTGCTATGTGCAACTAATTAGTTAAAATGAAGCAAACAATGATATCTATATGTACAATTGATTTTGGCTATGCTTCTGAATTAGTACCAGTATGTATGGAATGCAATGACAAGAATATTCTGATAATCAGTAGACAACTAAATCACAAGGAAGCAAAACACACAGATGATGGCATGAATATAGAAAAATGCTAATATCCCAAACGCAAATCATAGTGAAGCTGTCACTCACAATTGTCGGGAACTCTGCTGCCTGAGTTTTGCAGTGGGTTTAACTTGGATGAAGTCTTAGGAATTCCTCGGCCAATATTCATGATCAGGTCACCTAAACAAGAGAACAACCTGCAAGGAAATTACTATTGTATAGTCCGGGTTAAAAGCACACTCCTAAATACCCCATTCTGTCATAGGCACACGCAGGCTTATCAAATGCCGCATAAATATGCAGCATAGGGTCTGCCATATAAAGCTACCCTATCCATATGAAAAATCACCTTTCACCAAAAATAATATTACAATATATAGCCTACTATACATCCATTCTAATCATATCTCACATCAATGGTTGTTGGCTCTCCTAAAAATATTAAGTTTTCGACTTTTTGTACACGTGTACACGCCGGCCTGATTTCCACGAAAATTTGAAAGGCCCAAAATTTATATCCAAGGGACACGCGCTTGCTGGCAGATGTTTACATTGTGCAACGTTCACAGCTGCCATAATTTTTCTCAGTAAAAATAGCTAGAACATTGGTGATATGAAAACAGTTCAGCAGTAAATCTAAAACCCAAATCAGTTGTTGTGGCCCTTTGCAAAGTTGCAGACTACATCATGGACGCTGTTATATTTGTCGGATTATTTCCATGAGAATTGTAAGGTAATTAACCTGGAAGCCTATGAATAATTTAGTGTGGACTCATTTTGGACCTGACACGGTTGGGCTGATCCACGGGCGATCAGGATCAGCCATAGTATAGGGCCACACACTAATCATGAGCACGCTTTCAAACCTCAAGAATAGCAAACCTGTACATTCACAAGTATAAGTTCAAGTAGTCATCAGAATAACTCACACTACTGAGTTGAAATGACACTGACGTTTAAGTGGAATTTAATTACCAATTATTAATTGCTGTTTTGAGAAAAGCTGTTTTGGTTGTGGAGAAAAGATGTGAGACCCTGTTATGCCCGATTTCAGCTACATGTATTATTTTCGACCGGGTCATAGCAAAAAGGCCTAATCGGCTAATGCAAAAGAAATCAGAATAACCAAAAGTGTGACATATACTAGCTGTAGCTGACATACTACAGCGAGCCCAATGGGTCTACAGACCTCGCCCGAGAATCTGTGCTATACTAGCTGCATCAATATTATTCAACTGTATCCCAACAGAGTCAGTTCACCACAGTTACATATACTGCCTGGGGAGGCACCTAACCTAGACATATGCCCTTGTTGTTTTCTAACAGCGAAAATGGGTCCTTATATTCACAGGACAAAGGGATTGAAGGGTTGAAGGAAGCCTTATCGATGGTTTGTTTACATTAGTTACGGACAGATAACTGCTGATTACAGACATTCAACGATACATAATACATTTCACTGATAATAGAAAATCTTGAAATCATTTGGAAATATTGTAGGTAACGTTAAGTAATTTTAAACACCTTTAATCGACCAAAATTGTTAGGGGAAAAGAAAAATGTATTCGTTTGACCCCATAATTATTGCTTCTGTGCTAGGGTAAGCCGAAAATGGTATTGCGAACAAGGTGCGTTATGAACTTACGAGTATATTTCACAAGTCGAGGATTGAGAATCGTTACGTCACTGAATCATCAGCTGATACATTTAACAGTTGCTAACTTGCTGCGTGTTAACACTTAACAATTCACCATTTCCTCTCACACGGTCACACCAGACGCCATGTTCAGTCTTCACAAGCTTTGCGCTTGTCTCCTCAACATTTCTGAAGCTCGTCAAGCGGACGTTGTGGCACGCGCAGCTCCCCAGGGGTAGCGGAGTGGTGTGAGCAGTTCCTCCACTCCACACTACGCTATGGCTTGGGGAGCTATGGCACGCGTAGCTGCTGCGGATCTACAACCCTTTGGAAATAAAACTCCGGCAGGTATGCATGCAGGTATGCGGTATGCATCCACATGTATATATTACATATATATATATATATATATATATATGTGTGTGTGTAATATATACATGTGCAAGCATACCTATATGTATATACATATATATGTATATAATGTAATATTATTACATGTGTATAGAATTATATTCTTGTCTTATGTGAATTCACTCTGTTTTCATGATTTCTGTGGTGATTAACACAGACGCCACTGTACTGAATGTGTTCTCAGATCTAGATTACAACCGATATGTGATTACGATCGCTGCCAACCATGAAAACTTAAGTAAGGGTTTTTTATAATTCCCCTGCACCCTCAAGAGGTTTCGCTCGTTCCCAGTGCCAAGTGTGGTGAGTGCGTGTGAGGAAGCATTTTGCTCAACATGGAGATTCACAATGGAGGTCATCCACGCTTGGGGGCAGTTGATCTCATTCCTATCCACCCACTCTCATCTGACTGAATCTTGAAGAACTATTGCAAGAGGTAGAAGAGTGATATTAATTATCAATTTTCATCTTGAGTTTCCAGGTATTGCTCAGCACTTGGCGAAGTCAGTGCTGGGGTCGTCATTTTTTTCTTTTTGGGCATGCGGATAGCTCTCACTACAGAGGTCTTGTTCAGCGGCGAAGGGAGGTCGCATGGTTTATTAGCCAGTGTCAGCAGAACAGCCATGATGTTGGAGATGGCCCAAGTGAGCACTACGGTTTAACAGGTGTGCTAACAACTCATCAATACCCAACACAGAATATTCCTCCGACAGGGATTGGTGCAATTCCTTATGTCATGAACTGCAACATCACAATTGACATGCAGGATTTGAATCTAGGGAAGAAGATCGCATCATACATTCGTGGTAGTTCTCCTGGGGGTCTACGTGGGATGCAGGCAATGGCATTTGCAAACGAGGGTTCTGTCGAAGTAGCATGCAACGTCGAGGCGTTCTACTTGAAAGAGGAATCGACGGCAGACGAGACATTTGTCAAGTCATTTGGACGTTGTTTGAACTTGTTTCCACGTTCCTGCTTCTGCAATTCAAACGAGAGTGGCAAAAATGGCGTCAGTGCATGGCATGCACACCCACAGTGCGGCCTTGGTTGGCTTCAGGCCCCAAACCGCACGTGTGGCTGCTCTAAATGTACAGGCCAAAGGGAGCCATGGCAGAGAAGATCACATGTAAGAAAGACACTCATGATTACACACAGATCACTCTCCACTCGTGCAATAGACCCCAGTTTTGTATAGCTGATGAAATATTAAATATTTATTTTCATCGTGTTTAAAATAAATGATACTAAAATGTTTATGATTCATCGTCAATTTTCCTTTCTTTTGGCGCTTTCTTCTTTCTCTTTTCCTCTGAGTTTTTGCAGAAAAGTTTATGTCCTGCAAACGAATTGATTTAATGAACTACATTTACATAATTTCTCTCAAGGTTTTACCTAAACAGTCGGCGATATTTTCATGAGTCTTCTTCTTACAACAGCTCTTACATAACTCCCAAATACACTTTCCTCCCTGTAAAACAAACCAATGATAACTCATTAAAAAAACCCAGATTCCATTACTGACCTTAATATTTCCACATTCGCATTTTTCATAACGTTTCTCTTTCAATAAAAAGCTTTTATTTGGATTCTTGCGCAATTTCTTCAATTTCCTTCGTGATAACGGCTCCTGGTTGGCATCTAACACGACCTCTAGGTGGCGCTTTGTGCCAACGGTTTTCGATTTCTCTCGATCAGGACTGCGAAAGACAGAGACACTAAAGAACATTTATTTCTTCACTTTTCTTGCGGTCACTATTTCCTCAGGATGACCGATCTATTTTTCTGAGTGAGTGAGGTAATGGAAAAGCATGTTCATGCATAAACTTTATGATTTTTTTTGCAGCATTATGTATATAAATCGGAAAATAAATGCCCAAATTTTCTTCTTCGTATTCTAAAATAATCTCCGTGGACTAATATGAAATGATAATGACACACAGCGCTTGTAATAATAGATAAATGCATACAAATTTATTTACAATGCTTGTGTGAAATTTCCATAAATGCAATAATATAGAACATTTTAAGATGAACTGTTAGTCAGTACAAAAGTATATTTCATAAATTAGCAACCATGATTCTAATAGCACCACAATTTCCTTCAGTTGACAGAAATCCAATGATGAGCAAAAAAACAAAAACATTTCTTTATTGACAAAGAGAGTGGGGGAAGGGGGTGTTACTGGAAGAAATAGAGGAAAAAGTCTTTCTGCTTTTTGGAAGTGACCTGCATGTCCTTCAACGTTGATTCCAACACACGACGAGATATTTCTTTTTTGTCTCTAGTTGTGAAAAAAGAAGTGTGTGATGATAAAAAAGTGGCAAAGAATTTTCAAATTCAGCACACACAGCAATATGTGAGCTTCAATCACAATTTGAAAGCCAGTCATTCATCAAAAAACTCATGACTCAAAATTATTCAAGCAACTGCTAGAACTGAACGAGTTTGAATTAATTCAACTTTGAAGGTCAAAATTAATTTGACTTGATTCCAACATATTTTTGCTCAAACAACAGAATGGAAGATTAGAAAAGGCACAACCTCAAACACCTGATATAAAATATATAAAAACTTACTTGGGTCGAACGTAAGGTTGGCACTGCCAGTAGGGCAAAGGAAGCTCTTTTGTAAATTCCGAGGGGTCTTTGGAGTGCGCCTCCATATCAGCCTTGCTTGCCTCATGGAGCTGTGAAAGAAGATCACGCAATCCAGCAACAGTTTTGCAATTGCCAAATCGCTCTCTGAGCGCTGTGTGAACAAGAAGTCTGCAAACAGAAAATAACATGAGAGTTTGGGGTCCTGGCAGTTCAAATTAAACTCACGCGTGGTGACATATTTTGAAGATGTGGCCACGGATGTAGGACAGAGGGCAAGGGTACTGCTCAACAAGCTGCAAGTACTCATCTGCTATTTCCCACACAATGGGATTGATGCCCTCATAAAGAGCTGGGTTGTATAAATTACCCTCTGTTTGTGAAATTGTTATTTATTTTCAAAAAGAGTTGTGTTCGCAACCAACCAGCAGACATGACACCCTGAGCTCCTGTTGCTTCCATGCACCTCTTCACATCTGGCAAATACTGAATGTTTCCATTGGCAAACATTGGAATTTTGATGTTGTCTCTGCATTATTAAAACTTTAAAAAGAAGAAGAACAGATTGAAAGAGTGTTCTTTCACCTGACAGCTTTGATGTGCGACCAACTAGCGATACCGGTCCGAGGACCTTTTTGTTCTCGTGTTCGACCATGCACGGTTAGTAACTGAAGGTGAAAAAATACGCACAAATAAATATCCTAAATACGCACAATAATTGTGACTCACTTTGCAGCCAGCTTTCTCCAACATTTGTGCATATTGAACCGTTTTGTCCACGTCATCAAACACTCGGATTTTACAAGTAATTGGAACTTTTAACTCTTTGGCGCACAAACTGACTGTGAAGAAGGAATAAAAACTATAAAATAATATGACCACCAGGAGAAGCAATGCTACCCATGCGCTCCAAGAGATCCCACTCTTCCTGGAGGTAAGCACCGTAATGTCCACGTTTTGCTATCATTTGTGGACACCCAAGATTTAAATCAATGGCGTCGCAGTGTGGTTCAGCGTACTTGGCTGCCTTCAGCAGGATTTCTGGGTCATTGGCACAAAACTGAGAACCTTTTGTTTAACAAGTGGATTTCTTAATGAAGATAGGCCTACCTGTACAATGAGCGGACGGTCCTCCTCGCAAGTGGCAAGAGCCTCTCTTCGGTAGCTAGCGTCTCTCACAAACACGGGAGCATGGAACATCGGAGTGTAGCACAGATCAGCACCATGACGGCGACTCAGAATGCGCCAGGCCAGCTCACTCTGGTCAACCATGGGCGCCACCACCAGGCGAGACTTCTTCAGGGTCTGACGCCAAAACTCAAAGGTGGGGTGCTCATCGTCATCCATGGGACTGTGTAGCTCCATGGCAGCCATCGTGAGAAATAAAAATGCACACTGTTGAATATATATGTGGAATTTGCAATAGAGTAGGGCTTGGCGGATATCCGTGTCCGATATCCGTGACAGCACGGATATTGGGGGTTTTCAGTACTATCCGTGATCCGTGTTTCAACACGGATAGTTAAACACGGATAGTGTAAAATTGAAGTGTTCGTTTCGAGCGCACAGTGAGCGTAGCGCACAGCCATTCCGCACACAAGCGCTGCTCACTGAAGCTGAGCGATGTCAATTACAAGATTACACGATGTCAACAATGCGCTAATTATGATTTGTTTTAAATAAACACAATTCTATGCCCTTGAATCTCTTCAGTCATCAAGCAAAAGTGACGTAACACGTGTTGACTATCTAAAGTCCTTTAGTAACTATTTTTCAACACCGTTACAGGTGACAGCTTTGTCAATTGCAGTTTTCATGTGAACCACAAACAGCACTGAATTTCATTACTTACTCGACCTTGAACCATGTTTGAAATTGAACAGTTAATACAGACTAGTACATAATTATGCCTAGGCCAGCTACTTGGCGATCTTGCGACTTGAATTATTTCAAACTTTCTATAGAACAATAATTGCCATGA
>KB292508.1:0-20808 GCA_000328365.1 Capitella teleta
TGACGATCAGCCAGAGGGAGCCATCGAACCGCAGACGATTTCTCCCAATCAAAGTGAAGCAGCAGGTGCTTTTTGATATTCAAAAATGTTTCTGTTTTCATTGCTTTCAAGTGCTTTGTTGGACATGTTCCTTATATTTTCTTCTGTTTTCATTGATAACACCCCACAGCGAGGAAGAGTAAGGTAAGATATATAAATATACATTGATATACATGTATGTTTGAATATTGAATACAATTTACATTTGTTTGAAAATAATGCGTACAGCTACAGTGCCCGAAGAGGTTATCAATATGCACATGTACTAATTGTATTACATATATTCATTCGTTTGTATTCTCAATGCTGGGAAGTAATTTTAGACTATATTAAAATTTAATGTCTTATGCAAGACTTTTTTTTAAACTCATTTTTTTTTAAATTCAATTTTTTTTAGCAAATTTTGCAAGCTAGCTTGTTGCATTAATTATACTTCTAAGATAATTATGTTGTATATCACTTATGTATGGCATCAATTGTTCATTTCTCATTTCTCAGATGGCTAAGCCAAGGACAGCGGACAAATTAACGAAGTTGAACAATGCCAAGCAGTGTGCTGCATGGCTATTGTACCTCATTATATAATCACCGGTATAAATGTATATGCATCACTCGTGAATTTTTTTGTAATAAAACTAAGGTTTTGTTCTCCATACCTCGTTGAATTACTTTATAGGTCATAAGTGGGAGAATACACAAGCGATTTCAGTTGATATAATAAATTAACATACCATATTGCTCTGATGTAGGCCAAAGATCAATGATATATATACATGTACATACATGTATCTGCCTAGGATAATGTGTTAAATTCTAGTAATTAAGTGCTCAGAAAATGGATTTTTCACTCTTTATAACAAAATTTTTCCGGGGGTGCATGCCCCCGGACCCCCCTAGTCTGGCTGCGCCACTTCGCGGCGCAGAAGTCCCCTATCATTACCTCAATTTGGGCCCCCCCAAGTCTCGGAACGTTCCTACGCCTCTGGTTTGACCTATTTTCACTACATGCACAGACCACATGCCATCACATGACTCTCATGCACCACGCAGTCATCCCATGTTAAGTGAGAACTGCATGTTGCACGCATGGACACTTTGGAATTTTCAAAAGGCACAAATTAGAAACTCCCTATACACAATTTGAAGTTACAAAATAAATATATGTTATCACAATTACATGCTTAGTTCCAGAACATGCATAACTAAAATTGAATTATTTTATCTGTTTTGTTTGTAAATATTATTATTCATTGATGAGTATGGAATAAACTTCTATGAATATTTCGTTGTGAATTCTCATTTAGCACCCTACACAGTCAGACCACAATGTTGCTGCATTTATAAGGGGAGTTATCGCAATCACAGATATTACACTTTGTATAATTACATTATATTATCAGCTTGATCGACGGGGATTGTAAGTCAATTAAAATCACATTTAATCACTGGAACTGACAGTTGAAGAAAGAGAATTACATAATCATTTATTCATGTGAAGAATACACAGCACATTGAGATTCAGTCAACTGATATCATGGCCCACAAACCACAGAACAGAAAGTGTCGTTGGTTACCCTGGCAACAACATTAATTTTGGAAGAAATTAGGCTCTGATTGTATATTATTGTAGAAATGTAATTGATAAAATATGCCCCAGGTATATGGGGTCACAATGCAGTTATATTTACCTTTATATAGATTCATGCAAAGGCATAATATTGGGTCAATACTGACGGTGGACAGTTCTATATGCACGATAAGGTGAATGGTGTACATTTGTATCATGCACCAGTTAATTCATATAATCAACAATAATTAGAAGTTCCATTCAATTGATCAACTGTTCTTGTATACATGTACTATAATAAACTATATATAGAGAAATAACCAAGTATAATTAATATTATACGCTTCTAAATGTGAAATTTCTAGTTCCCCTTTTGAGAGGTATTGTAAAGTCTCCCTTGGCAGGGACAGGTTTTAAATCTTACACCATCATGTAAATACCTTTCGAGGTCTTTCACTCATATTACTGTTCAGAGGCTATCGATTTTTGAAGGCAATTAAAGTTTTTTATGTTAGGAATAATGTTTTATACTTTAGTGTTTGCACTAAGAGCATTAAAGTGTCACTGACACTACTCACCAGATTTACTTTTACACATGAATAATGCATTTGTACATAATATTTAAACTCTCTCAATGACTTTAGTAATTAGCATTGTTTAAAACCATTGAAATGCACTTTGCGAATGGCATCACACTATTGAACTGACAGAATTTCAAAAGTGCAAAAACAATCAAATTAAAATCAAGCATCAGACCTGACAAGCTTTGTCCTCAGAATTCTTTATTTGCAGTCGAAACGTCTCAGTGTCGCTTCTTTTGATATAAACTGGATGCCAGCGATTCAATTGATCAGAATTACAGGCATATCATGAGATTATGAACTGTCAAACATCGATAAATAGCCTACAATTCCTCGCCTCATTGAGCGATATAGGGGACTGCGACATCTCAATTCCGTTTCACATCACAAAGCACTCGTGTTTCTATGGCCAAGGATGGTAAAGCATGTATTATATTAAGGTTTGTAGGGCTGAAAAATAGTCGTTTTCAATACTGTTCTTAGTCACAAAGCACTAAACCTCTGAGTTGAAGAGAAACTCTGAATGCTCACTCATTACGAGTGAGTGAGTGATTGAGTGAGTGATGGGGTTTTACGGCTCCACCCAATCCGATCAGATGATACGGGCGCCAGAACAGAAGGCCCGGGACCGGGGTTTCCCCCTACTCTTATCGATAAATCCCAAGGGTTCTTTATCCTGCATACCACCATAGACAGTAGTACACAGCGCCCGGCCTTGTTACGCAGTTGGGCAGCACTGCAGAGTCACCGAAGAATTACAATTATAACGAATTACAATTATAATTCACAATCATAACGCCCGTGGCCTGATCGGGTCTCGAACCCGGGACCTCGACCCCCACGGTCGGCATTGGATTGCAGTCAGCGGTTTAACCCACTGAGCTATCCGGTCACCCTATGCTCACTCATTACATACAACCTTCTGTAGGTAACATATATTCTGGCCACTGTTTGCCTCCCTTTGAGAAATTTACCATAATTATTAATAATTATTAATAATTATTAATAATTACTAATAATTATTAATAATTATTAATAAAAAGAAATTGTCAATTACCATTAAGGTAATTGAAAATTGCTTTTAACAATCAATCATTTTGTCTCTTCCTATTTTACTCTCGGTTCTGTAGTGCCAGTGGAAGGAATGCTTGTATTAACTTGATAAATATTTTAATGAAATTCTAAGACATGCTAGTTATAACTTCCAGCAGCAGATTTGGAACAAGACCCATCGACTTATTAGTTCAATTCTATTGTGTAAGTATGGCTGATTTATATTTGTGACCTCACTGGAGATCGGTTTTATGCTTTCCTCTACATAAATTGATGCAATCCATTGTTTTATTTTTGTTAATTATTTTTTTATGAGACGAGGTTGACTTTGGATGCTACAACAATATTGACAAGTTTCGTGTGATTTGAGAGAATGCATAGTTTGTTTCCGTGACTACAGCAAGATTGGTTAGAAAACAGGCCCTCGCATAGATGACTCGGGTGAGGGATGTCGCTCATTCAATCATTGAAGTTATGTTTTCTCACCATCAGAAAAAACGTCTTAACTTTTCTGTAATCAAAATCAATCAAGATATTATTGAAAGAGTTTCAGAAATTGACGACCTTGGTATTACATTGAATCAACATCTATCCTGGAAACCACATAAAATAAAATAAGCAAAAAAATATCCAAAGTGTCCCGGATTTTAGCTAAACTAAAAAATACTTTGCCAGGAAATATTATAAAACTCATAATTATATTCTTCATTGGTTACCTGCCATCTGATTATGGAATACTTGTATGGGGGTACATCACAGATTCCATACTCAAACTCCAAAAGAATGCAATCAGATTATTCACGCATTCTAAGCGTTATGCACACACAGACCCACTTTTTTTCAAACTATACTTGTTAAAGATTAGTGATATAAGAAAACTTCAGGAATTTAAATTTTATTACAAGCTTTGTAATAATTCTCTCCCACCATACTTTCTTAGTAATTATATCTCCCATTGAACAACCTCACGACACAGAGGACAGCTCTCGATTCCTGGGTTTTGGCCTGAATACTTCAGATGGTGCTTGAGATATTCAGTAGTAAACACGATAAATGATGCACCTTCGCAATTTATAACTAAAATTCATACACACTCATTATATGGTTACTCACAGTACATCAAGAATAATAGTATCCAATCCTATAATATTCCATATCGTATACGCAGCTGTTTTGCCTGTAATAGAACTTAATGCATGGGTCAATTCATAGATTACTGATACTGTAAATTGTTTTTTGTTTTGGTTTTTTTTATTCTGCATTTATAGTATTTTCAGTTCCTCACAACTATAGTACTTTCAGTTCGGCACTTCCTTATAGTGCCTTTGCGTGGCCCCCTGGCACTGTATATAATTTTGTACATAATCTACTGCAATCTGTTCTTTTTTTCTGTGTTTTATATAAAAAAGTTTATTCTCTCTTGACAGTCATTCTCTGTTACTTAAACACTGTTAGTCTGTAGTATGTCAGCTAGCGACAAATCAAGATAACGCAATTCACTATTCAGTAATGAAACAATGACTGTTAAAAAATCTTAAATATTTGTATTTAGAAAAATGCACGGACTTTCTCTCTCCTCAACTACTGAACTAGATATTCATTGAGGTCCAGTTTTTGACCGCACACCGTCGAGCAGTAAACAGTGACTGAGTGAGTAAAACACTCGTGACTCCTGAGTAATCAATAACCATAAACAAAATGCAAAAATTCGCCAGTAAGAAAGAAGAGATCGACTCACGGCTGGTCGGCTTTCGTGAAGGTTTCTCTTCTAACTTCAACTTTTTCAGATGCTGTGTCACAATAGCTGACAACTCTGCGTAATCTGCAACCGCGAGAGCTGGCAGCTTTCTCCCTCACAGTCAGAGGAGCCATCTTGAATGACCTTTCAACTCGGAAAACGAAACCAAAACTTCAACAGTACGTAATCATTATGATGCGTTATGATTTCTGATGCATAGCCGAGAACATCTTTAAAATCGGAATCATAACGGAGTATTGTAAATTTATTAAACGGATGCTTGTCCTCTAGATTAGTGATAACTCGAATAAGATCAGGTCGTAATATTTTAGTCCGTTTATTACAAGACGACATTGTCGAACAAGCAGATGACAGCAAACCCACCAGTGTGCAATTTGTGATTCTAATTCTATGCTATCCGTGTCTCGTTTTATTCATTAATTATTGCCGTTGAAATGAGGTTAGAAAATCATCATTTTGTTGCATGATTAATTGGAGTTGTTTGTGTATGTGTTAATGTTAATCAGACAGGAGTTAAAACATGAACCTGATGTAATTTTTAGGTGTAGTCACTATCAATATTTAGAGCACTCCCGATTAGAGCATTTGAAGCAAACGCATTGTGTAACACTCAGTTGGCCGCTCCGAACTGGTGCTGTGGCGTCGTCTGCTCGTTAGACAATGAAGCAAACGCGCTTTGATTTCAGCGCTTGTTAAGCCCACGTCACCTGTACAAAGTTGACTAAAATTATATCCCCGTTAATTAAGAAATAACAAAGCGATATAGTTCATACCAAGAAGCGACCCGTATCTTCAATCGGGTGTACATTTCGAAATTGTTTAGTTTGTGATATCTCCTTACGCGAACTGATATCCGGGTGATTTCACTATCAATGATTGACATCCCAATTCATATAACCTTCAAATATATGAATCTCCACAAAAATAGTATGCAGACTGCGAATCGAACACCACCTTTAGGATCTGAATTAAAGAGACCGGGATCTACCATTTGCACCGAAAAATTAGCTTCGCATGTTTTGCCCACGGAATGACCCAGACTAATAGCCCACATCAGGTGTGCAGTCTTAAAACCTGTCTGTTAATTGGCGTATTTGTCTTCCTAATGTAAGAATAAAAATTATTTTATTTTCAAAACAAAAACAGAAATAAAGTGCAAATAATACAGATGAAGAAAAATAAGAAGTTTTGATCAGGGGACTAACACTGGTTTGTGTATTAAAATTCTGTCCCCTTGTTGAAAAATAACTTAACTAGTGAACGCGGGATTCGAAGGTAGTTATTACACTGAGATGTGGTTGATGGAGGAAAGAAAAAAAAAAGATAGACAAGAGGGGAGACAAAGAGATAGATCTATGTGGTGAATCAATTGGTTTACAGAAGATAGCGCCATGGAGTGGGACAGGAAGTGTATCGACCATTCGCTATTATATCAATACAATCTGACAGAATGACAGACTCAGATAATCAGATAATCTTGAGTGCTCGCTGTCTCGTGTTGGCTGCATTTTCATCACTTGAACCTACAAAGTAAGGCCTTTTCCTGAAGTCGAATTAACTATTGTAATGCTTGCTGAATGAAATTCTTAGAAAAGAGGCTTGATTCGAAATATGACTCTTAGAGTTAACCCATAAAACAATGACATGGATCATTTCTATAAACCCTGATGTCATGGCTGAAAACCCAAAACTAATCAGAAATATCTGTTTTATTGTTCAACTTGGAAGATCCCGTCTTGTGAGTATTCAGAACAGAGTTCAAGCATGCATTGATTGATGCAAAATTCCGTTCGGCTGGGGTTGTTTCCGATTTGATGGCAACTCGCAGTACACCCAATGAAACAAGCTTCTGCGTCGTCAGCAACAGAAGTCAGGATGCTTCCGCAGAAAAGAAGGCATATAGCTAGCAGAACCTGTAACCAAAAGAAAATAGCAATCAGCAATTAATTCACTTGAACGTCCGGCATTTACCTTAGAATTCATAGCTGTGGTTTCTGTTCTGCGAAACAATCCAAGTTGTTAGTCAGAACTGCCTATGGATTCGAAATGGTTCGCTGCCTTAAATGCTGAATTACCATCCAATAAGTTGGAATATCAATGCGTTTTGTGGGTGTTGTAATTGCCTATAAATGCATTAAAACAGCTATTTATTGAATCAAATTAAATTTATATGGCACCATAAGCCATTATTAGGTGTCAATGGTCCCTTTTTATCTGTGTTAATTGCATGCACGCGCATATCGTAAAAATCGTGAACTGAAATTGACACGCGGGCCCCATGCACTGTGGATTTTTGTCATATCCATTTCCACTTCCTGTTGGATTTTTGATGTAATTGATAATCAATCAGATTTTGCGAATATAAAAATTATTTTGTAATTTTATTATTTTCTTGCGTGATGTCCTGTGACTGCCCTATGGCGGTAATGCTCAAGAAATTACAAATTGACAAATCAAGGTACTTGTACATTTACGAGAATTTAGCCTTCAATTGAAAGTTGAACCTCACTGACAAATACCTTTGTTTGCCATGTATAATGTATAGCGTGGTGCGGGGAAGCAACAAAAGCAAGCCATTGTGGTGTTCTTGATCAGCTCATCAAATCACCCAACTCTCGTCGCTTCACTCAGCTTTTGAACTGCTCCGGCAATCCCTTATAAGCCGTGTTTCTAATTCATTAAAATGTTCGAAATCAGTATTTGACTCAATACCACGCCCTGCAGACCACCATTTGTTCAGTGTCTCGTATGTGAGGCAACGATTGGTGCGAAGAAGAAAGGAGAGGTGGTGGCCGAGTGGTTTGTTTGCTCGCCTCGAAAGAGCTTGGCGCTGGCCACTGGAGCTTCAAAGCCAGCCCCCAACCTTGTGTCCTTGGGTAAGGCACTTAACTCCTGCATACCTCCTCGGACCACATAAGCCTTAGTTGCTTCAGAATTCCGAGGTTAAAGAGGACCTCTGTTCATTTCGGAACCTTTTTAGATCGGTTCTGTGGGCTTTATTGAGTGACGAGAGACTGTTTTCGAAAAATATTGGCCAACTGTGAATGATATTCCAGACAAATTAAAATACAAATTTCCTGCGAAGGCAGAATTGCTTGAAACGAGATGAGTGCGAGATTTATTTTATGAAAACCCGGCCTTGTTACGCAGTTGGGCAGCACTGCAGTCTTTGTCTTGCACTTATTTGCCCATGCCAAGCCGCCTTTACACTCCACGTAACAATTTGTTTGATCTACAGCAACAGAAGTCAGGATGCCTCCGCAGAACAGAAAACACATAACAAGCAGATCCCGTAACCGAGAGAAAGTAGCAGTCAGCAATACATTCCCTTGAACGTCCGGCACTTACCTTTGAATTCATACCTGTGGTTTTTCTGTTGTACGAAACACGCAATGCTGTTGATCAAAATTGCGGATTTCTGTTTGTGTATGATTTAAATCCGAATGAAAAATGTCAAATATTGATGTCTTCAATAGGCGATGGCATTACCTATTAGTGTATTCAAAAGGCTTTGATTAAATTCAGAATATGTAATAAGTCATTATTAGATATTATAATGAACATAACATGTATTTTATAGGTTTGAATTTCGGCGTTTATTGCAAACTGCGCTGCAGACTTATTTTCCTGCTTCAGTGTCCAAGGCATGCATTTTCACATAAATATATGACAAATCTTCTTATCAGACATAATAACACATAGAATGAAATGAAAACGTTTATTCAATTTCTCAAACAAAAACTGGACAGACATCTTGTCAATTTCATGCCATCTGGCGTGACAGCCTCTAAGCGCCTTTTAAAGCACTGAACCCAGCAAATATGCGTGCAATCAGCATAAATGCGACGATTTTGAGCAAAAGTCTGGCACCCGAATGTGGAAGTATCCCGAACACAGAGGTCGTAACATTCCTGTCTAATTTCAACTGCATGAGAATCGAGGACGAATCCACAACACAGCAGGAAAATAACAATCAGAATCTGAAATATAGAGTATAATAATATGTTATCAACATCCCCATTTAAAGGATGGACACTCACTTTGGATTCCATTCCTGCATGAGGAAATGGAAAAGGTCTGCAGAGGGAATTTAAGTGTAAATGTAAGCAAAACATTCGCATCTTTGGTGTTTGATCAGCTGATAGCTGCATGTGAGTACATCCAGAAAATCCATACTCTTTATGTGTAAATATATACTGAAGATGCTTGTAAAATAATGTTTGTTCAGCACGACATTTCAATCACTATTCATTAAGAGTATAGATTAACTTTTACTTAAGAGAGATAAACTACAACATGACTTACCGAATCAAACACGTGCAAGGATGATGTAAAGAACTGAATAATGAAGCCCACCTGCCATCTGCTTGGAACCGTGCGCCGTTCGAGTCTGGTTCAGAAATGTCTTGCAGGTTGTCTATCAATCATTATTCTGTCAAAGCTCACTGATCTAAGACCTTATTAAGAGTGAGTGTTATTCAAATCAGAGCATTAGGTTAATTTGGGGATAAACCGTGGATGTCTGAGGGAAATGAAACCAAGAGTTCATAATCTTAAGTCACGTGATTCACTCATTGTTATTTAAGAAGATCACAATGCGCATTTGATTCGTGGCTGGCCCTGCTTGCTTGCTTATACGGTGCAACAATAAATTGTGCGCCTAGCATAAAACTCATTAATGCCAAATTCGTTGGTGTGGCCGAGTGGGTAAGGTAAGGTAAGGTAAGGTAATTTATTGCTCGATTAAAAAAAAAATAGAGAAAAAAAAAACAACGTATTCAAAATAAAATAGATAATCGAACAAATGGTGCATCAAAAAATATGTGAAAAATAAAAATGCATTGATAATAATTATGAAGTTCGTTGCGTGAGGGTGCGGAAACGATACAAAGAAACAAAATAGTTCAGGTATATTTATATTGGACGTACAGTGGAAAAAAAGAAGAGAGGAAATATGTTAAATACATGTTCAAAATTTAATTAAATGAATAAATGTAAAATCGTTTTTTTTTTTCAATAAACAAAGCAAAACAAAATACAAATTTTACACATAGTACACAGACATTGAAAAAGAAAAAATGAAAAAGAGACAAACAAACAGACAAAAAAAAAACAGGTGATGTTCTAGGACTGACCATGCAATCATCCCATAGTTAATTCCCTAAATAACCATGCAACTAATCTGACCATGCAGTCATCCTGTAGTTCTCTCAATAATCATGCCACTTATCTGGCCTTTCCAGATGTTTTCGGCTGTTAAATGCTTTTCAGTTGGATTTATTGCCCTTTCTCCTCACTCGATTTCCTTAATTATTTTTTGTTCGATCCCCGATGCAAACAAGCCTCGATTATTCATGTACAAGCATACCACACTTCTCGTTTCCATCATGCCTTCCCTGTGCTTAGAATGTGTTGATTCATAACGTTTCCAGATTCGTTTTAGTTCTTCTGGAATTATTATGCGTACATTTGGAGTTGCTTAAAATTGGAGCTAACATGTACAATTACGCAAGAATACACAAATTAAGATCCAGAGGAAGGATTGAAAGAAGAGCACTTGTAGCTAGACCTTGGGTGCAAGGATGTTAATATGACATTGCTTGGGTGCACAACTGCACATGCACGGAGGCAGCCGTGAACAACTAATCCTTTCTATAATGCTAATATACTAATGCTCTTTGGGTTGGTCTTTAACACGTATTATTTGCAATCCTCATGACTCGAAGATCTCGTTATTTAGAATATTCCTTGTAATTATGTACCCGCAAATTTCCCTTCTTTTCTCTCTCTTAGAAAGTATGTTAAACAACCAAACTTTTCCATGGTGAATCGAGGTTTATCCATGCAAATTTGACGATGTTTTTGGAAATCTAGATGTATTTTGATTTTTCATGATTCAGACTCAGGTTAATTGTTTGGCTCATGTAAATAAAAAAAGGTAAAGATAAAGAGGCCAAAAGCTTCAATGACAAACAGCGTTCGTTCGTCCAGTGACTTGCAGCTAACGAATCCAGCTACAGCACAGCAATTTACAAACTAAGAATATAGGCAGTTTAACCTTAACACAAAGAAAAACACGGTCAAATAGAGTTACAAGTATATACACACTCATAAATAGTTTATTCAAATGGCAGGAAAAGTTAACACGACTTCAGAGCCCTCATCACCAATGCTTCCCGCCGCTTACTAATCGCTTCCATTGCTGAGATTCAGCCGTGAAACTGCACTCGGGACCTCCGTACTTCTGAGCGCACAAGCAAACACAGAAACGACCCGTTTTCGTCCAGGTTTTCCTTGGACCTCTGCCTCCGTGTAAGCAACGAGGCTGGTAGTCGTACCCGTTGCAGGGGAAAGGCACGGGTCGGTAGCCCCCGCGCTTCTCTTGCATCGTGTATTCCTCTCCTTGCATATTGGGATCTGGGGGAGTTATTTTGTGAGGTACTAAAGTAGTTCATTGGGAGGTTGTGGCGGTGACTTACCTTCCTCGCCAAACAGCTCGTCAAAATCTGACGGTGCAGCCATGATGCTGACGAAGAAGCACAAGGAGAGGGTAGTGGCGAAGATGAAATCGAATGTGCTTGTTGCCATGGTGATAGTGTGTTCTCCTGTGTGGAAGAAAATGAATCATATATTATTAATGAATTATTAATGATTATTATCCATACGAATCGGGATTGCAGTGGCTAAAACCCTGATTTGGGATTTCATATATATCTCAGGGAATGGCCTGACATGCATGTTGACTACGCGCTATCTTCGTTGTTAAGCGATCCGGCATGTGATCTGAAATCAGCAAGGTTTCATTGCTATATTTGCGAATTTCAATAGATTTGGATGGAAAATTACATTGTTCTAGAAGGAAATACTGTTTTTGTTACTATTCATTGATACTGGAATCGAATTTCGTTTTGTCGGGATCTGAGGATTTGTAGCGTTATCTGACATCGGAATCATCAATCCGGGTTTTACTGATAAAGTAGAAATAGCTGTTGAATATCATTTCAATCGTCGTCGATTAATTAAGTTATAATTTTTCGTGGCATAACTCGGAAGTGGATGGTTATGCTCGGAAAAAAATGATGTTCTCGTGGTTCCGCAGCCAAATACTTTAGTAGCTAAACTCGACTTCATTTCGTCGGTTATTTGGCTCCTGATTCATTTGAGAATCATTTATCCCGGCATAACCATCTCTTCCCGTGACTTTTTCCTTAATTAAAATCGTTCAGTCAGCGAGGTTTACGTGGTATGCCAGACATATAATACAGCATTTTATCAGCTCTTTAAAAACTTGGATCTCCAGAACATAATCATATATATACAGAGTGGGCCAAAAGTATACTACCTGGTATTGGTCGACTTTGTTATTCTGCGCCCATTTACGCAAAGAAAACAATGATGAAGTATATTTTGAACAAGGGACAAGGAACATTTAAATGCGAGTAGTGAGTGATCGCAAAGAGAGCAAAATAAGATGAGTCCCTGAACGGGAATTAAGGAATGCCATCTCTTGTATAGTGCTTCAATACAAACTCTCTGCTTTGCTTTGATTTTGGAAGATAAATATTAGTTATACTGCCACAACAATAGCACTCTCAAACAAGACAATATAGTACGAGAGCGTTGCCTTAATTGTGCACCCAACGAAATATATCGATGGTTCGATGCCGCCAAAAATGGAAATATCGCGGAATGATGAGTGCACTCTAATAATTGAGATAAATCGGTATATATGTTGATGAAATTGGAATAGAAATGATAGGAATAGCAACATGACATGCTATACCAACCATACCAAGTATTTATTTATCTTACCTTTGTGTGATTTTACACTGCAATCTGTTTTGTAACACTTTCTCAGAAACGGCGTAGCACCAGTGGAAAGCACTGAGATCTTTAATATGGAGTAGATAGACTATTTTTGGCCCACTCTGTATATAAATAACATGACCTGACAGAACCTAAAAGGATAAAGCTAAACACCACAGAGACAGAGACGGAATCGACAAAGAAAAAACGAATAATGCATGTCGCTTTGAAGACATCGACGTCGTCTTATTCTTCTATAGAAAATTACTAATTGCTGGCAATATCGATTTTGGTGATGTAAATGTGCCAATGAAAGGTATTTTGTACAGTTCTTTTGAAATGCATCGGGCGACACTTTACCCACATGAGAGAAAACCACCATTCAACGAGTCTATAAATCACACAAAAGGGTGAACATGTTAACTGGGCTGAAACACAATGCATATATATTTCAATATTTCGTACATTTTGTTCAAGCCCAACCTCTTTATTTCAACCAATTCATATGAATACGTTGCTTTACATTATAACATTTATGTATGTGCTACTAATATTTTGTAGTTTACCATACGTTTGTTGGTGGCACAATCTGAAACCAAAATTGTCAGAAAATCTCCAATGGAAAAACAAAAACGAAAACAGTGCGGCTGGTTACCATTGGCGACCGCTGGTTACCATTGGCGACACCCAATCATAATTAATTTCCTGCAGGCCCACCTGTTGCTAGCTGCGACAAAACATCGAATCCGAGACCCCCAAAACCCAGCACTGCCCCAAAAGCATGGTTATATCGTGACGTCGGGATTATTGTGCCAGGACAACCGCATGAAATATACAGTACAACGCATTCTCTAATTGTTTTGGTTATTATAGGATTTGTAAATACTGGGTGCAATGTATTCTGGTGTTATGAAAAACTAGGTAATTAGGTCAGCATTTTTAAAACGTAAAACTTGTGTGTTGATCAATGGCGGCCATTTTCACTATAATATACTCATATACGGCCAAATTCCGATCATCTCATGAATGAAATTTCGGTCGCATCCATGCACTGTCGTACATGCTGTCGGGGTGGATGTCTTGAAGCAGTCCTTGGCGTCAGCTCACCAGACTAGTCAATGCTGGGAGGTTACGGTCTCTCCTGGGCTTCCATGACTGGATCGATTCACAACGTGTCTTGTATCTTCTGCTCAATGACATATTCATCTTGTAACTGATACAGTGGATTTGCCGGCTGGATCCCGATCAGAAACCGGCCACTTTCATTCGCTACCGATGCATTTTACTATGGAAATACTCTAAATAGTGTTTATAATTAATAATCACATAATTATCTCAGGGTGCATATGGTAACAAACTGATGATTATGGACTTGAGTACTACCTAGGATGCTTGGTTTATCTTCAAACGTGGATTAATCTAATAAATCAGCTATTTATAGATCGGTGAGGTTCTTTTGCACTTCCTTATACCAGATTTAATTCTCATGAAGTCAAATTTAGTTTAATATTAACTAAGAATTGGAATCAGGTAAGAATCGCTCTCTTCCCTTTACCAATTAATTATTTTAATGCAAATACTTCCGAAGTTCAGAGTACAACCAGATGAACTCGCATTATCTTCTTTGTATTCCTTGTTTTCAATCATTTATACGTATCTCATATAATAATTATACGCAGACAAAAATCGCTTTAAATATTTCGCCAATTCGCGAGCGCTTTCCACTGAGGGCTATTACTATTATTTTGCTCCACATTATAGTATTTTCTTTCCATTTCACATGAGTTACACAAGTGTCACCAACAGAAATGCTGGATCCTCCTTCATGTTCATCATCTCACATCTCAGGAGGAAAGGAAAACAAATACGATGCAATCTCATCGTGTGACGGGTGTCGCGCATGCAATGCCATCCAGGCTTAGGATAAATAGCGTTAAGTATAGTGTTCATGTCTAATGCAATAATAATTATGACTTGCGCTTAAATTGCACTCTCTTGGAATTCAAACGTGTTAATATATAACAATTGTGAGGATTAGTTGGCAGAAGGAGTCCGGAAGTTGCGAGTGTTTTAAAGGGCTAGCGTTATACCATGATACATGCTAAGCATAATAATACATATCTTTATTCATACACACAAGGAGGATCTACACAACAATACAAATAAATATACCGTGTGAAAAAAAAAATTGCGGTGAAAAGGGTGTAAAAAGCGCTCCAAATTTTATAGCGGATGAGTTTCCATTTAGCGAGCACGTCATCGGCGGTACGATCTGCTTGCAAATCTTTACCTGCATGAGGGAGCTAACCTTTGATTACAAACAGAGTTTTCGGTGAAAGCGCCGGCTAAATCCATATAAATATTCTGATTATAGTTGGAGAAGCCTCTTATCATGTATTTCAGAACTTTTATCGGGTCATTTTATCTCAAATATTCACAGAAATCTCGCATTAATAAGGTTACCTCATAGCGCGCAGTCGTCGCTCAGCGTTGAGCAGCTCGAAGCCATGAAAAAGCAGACATGCTTGTTATCGCCAAATCAAATCAAAATATTTCTGAATATGTCAGTGGGTTTTACTAGGTTCTATATAACTCTATCAGACACGACTTTTCTTTTTCGTCAAAATGAAACTAAACAGCGTCCTTGGTTAACGAATTCTTCAAAACATTTCGATGATTTCCACTTATTTGACTATATCGTTGCTTCCATGCTGCGTGCCTCTCCCTGACTCTTCTCCGCGGCAGCTCTCATCGCCAACACTGGGACTTCTCTGAGTTCTCTCTTCTTCGTTATTGCTGACCTCAGGTTCAAATCTGTATGGTTAGATTACCAGAAGATCGACCCCACTATATCCGTGTTCATCCTTACTCTCATTTTCGGTATACGTATTCATATTTGACCAAATGTAGAGTGGACTGCTGTCGCGCAGATCTCCCAGCATGCAAAAACCTATATGTTGTCGCTGTGAGAGAATAAGTTCGGGAAACACCCGTGACGACACGATGATCTCATAAATATTTATTAGCTCGCATTTGGACGTCGTTTACGCTACGTCGATTGCACGCACATATATCGGAATAACGGGATTCGAAATCTGAGGCGTTGTGTAATAAGTTGGTGGTTAAAGGTTGGAACCAAATGATGGTGATGCTACGAATTGGACTAAATAACCTAGATGTTTTCTGTTTTATGGCGAGCAGGTGCATGTCCTCTCTAAAGACTTACGACCAATTTGAGAATTGCAAAGTTGGATAAATGAGTGCAGTACGTGCAGCGTAATCAGAAAGACCTGACACTGATTGAATGTATGGGACATAGTTTCTGGAATGGTATACCTAAGGCATAAATAATCCCAAGGACTTTCTTATATCAGATGTAAGTCTCACAAAGTCAATTCTATATTAATAAATAGTCATGAGCCTAAATTTCAGCAAGGGAGACTAAGTAAGAGACACCAAAGCTGATATTTATAAGACATCTATCGTCATTTTATACATCACATAAATATTACCAGCAGAGAATTCAGATGACCCGATTTCACTTTAAAACTGTCCAAATGGAAGAAAACGTCACGTTTTACATAAAATCTCACAAATGGAATATTTGGCTGAATGGGCGCTATTCCTTAATAGCATGGCACACGATGAGCGATTACATCACTAATTTTGGACAAGCAAACTGAGTTAAAGGAATACAATTTTATTTCATCTGTGGTTACGTCAGATGTTCTGACTAATTAGCGCCGGTTGCTCTCACATGAGTTGTGGCAAGCAAGGGCAAAAACGACTGATTACTCCACAAACACATGTTATATAAATTGCAACCGTATCACTATGTCCTGATTAGTCTTGAGTATTCATGTGTACTTGAAGCATATTGTGACGTCACATGGTCTCCCAACCCAGCTGGGGCACTTAGGCATATGATCAGCTGCTTGCTTTAAAGAATCTATGGAGACGATACTATTTACGCCTCTTGGGTCACTTTGGGCCCAGAAATCAGAGCCATTGAATTTACAATAATCATAATAATATTATAATCACTCTTATCGATCAATTTCTTTTGCAATGCATTTATATTAATTGCTGCTAAATATGGACCAAAAATGGCGGCTAATTCCACAGTTTGTGCAATTCTCGTAATGAAGGATAAGAGTGTAGGATGAGAGATCGTGGGCCATGTTTTGCGCATCAGTGACATTTACATTAATGTATATGAATTATATAATCAAATAATTCTCAATTGGGGTGTATGCTCTGCCCTGATTAATTTGTTTTCCCTTCCTTGAATCTGGAGCTTTGTGGCTTGTTGGAGGATGGCCTTGGCTGGCCATGATTTACTTATGATGTGTCTGAGACGTGGTTCCCCGTGGAGAGAAGGACTTTGCTGTTTTCAATTAAGACGTTTGCCCTATTCTCAGATGTCATCAAGGAACACCACAAAATGACTATGGTTGTCATAGAAGATGGCATTCACGAGTATAGAGGGATAGTTGAGTGCGGATATTGAGCAGTTCATGCGTTACAAATCGTTTCAATAGGTTTTATTTTATATTCAAGCGGATCATGAGAGTTCATGGCAACTTTAAAGTTGTGGAATGTCATCTTTGAATAACGTTGCCGATTTCTTGTCGGTTTAATCATTTGTTCCACACTGATTAGCAAAGCAAGGCCAGGACTGAAGCATCGTGTTATTATGTGATGTACACATGTCTATATGCTGAGGTTATGCATTCAGACGACGAGCATGGCGCACTGGCCCATTCGTGGTTACTAGATCAGTAGATAATATTTGAGGTGTCATTGTGTGCAAGTCATTATCCAAAACAGAAGAGCTTTATCAAACGACTCAATAATTATCACGAGAGTATGATTAACAACACCAACGCAATTAGCGGGAAACAGAACCTATTTTTGTTAATCCCCTGTTCCAGTTGGATTTTGATTCTAAATAGTCCTGCTCTGACCCAACGATGTTAAAGCATTAAAAATGCCGTCTTGTAACGACGCAATCCAGTGATTAACATATAAATTACTGTACCGTTTAACTAGTCGCTCATATGACTATTTCATTGATTCGGTTCGTTGGAGGAAAACCTCTGACAAACTTTGATCGGCATTGATAATTTTGCACTGTATAATTAATTGAATAGATGAAGTCACTGTGTCTTTGTTTAAGGTTGCAACATGGCAATCTAGTCGTTTGCAAATTAATTGGAATGAGACCTATGAATTTATCACCAATAAGGCACCAATTTCCGAGACACTGAGCTGTGTTTTAAAAAGAAAATGTTATACGTGTACTTTCTTCACTCCTCTAGCGGCGCCAGTGAATTTAATCGGCGTTGAAAGCTGATGAATGAAAACGACATAGCTTTGAAATCCAAAGGCTGTCTATTGCCCTGCGGAGAAAAAAATAAAAGATAAGCTACGCTACAGTAAGTAAAATGCCCTGGGGGCGGGGAGAAAGCATATGCTAAATTTCCTACCATCTTTTAACAACATATTTCTTGATTCATCACACCGCACTATTTAGTGACTCAATATTACCGTCGAAATACTGTTAAACTTGATTTGTGACTGAGTGAATATAACTTGCAAAATTCATAGGTATTTCTAATCAATAGTTCATGTCATTTAAGTATTCAAATAAAGCTAAATAACCTTCATCTTGACCTCTTTTGTCTCTATTGTACTTTTATTCTGGATTGGAAATTCTTTGAATATATAACTCAACCACATGCACTTCCAATTACACTCTTCCCTGCTTTTGAAAGTTCAGGATCAAATCATAATGCATTATACCCAAAAAAATCTACTTGTATGTGAAAAAACTTTAAGTCAAGGCCTACTTCAACGGCGGAACGAAATGCCTTTGCATCATGTTTCCGCCGCTTAATTGATACGCTTGACTGCGTGCCGGGGTTTCGAGGCCCATGCGTGGTCTAACTGTTATACTAGGTCTTTGGCAGTATCAATAAACCTCCGATATATTATTATTAAATTTGATTGGACCAGTGGCATGTTCAGTACTCCTAAATAAACGCCTCTATCAGAAAGAATGACTACAAATATCACAAATCCCCCTAAGTAGATTTGAAATAACATTTTCCCAAATAAGTATATTGGAATATTGAATATTCGTATTCCCCATGATTACTGTGATTCTGACACATTGGATTTATTGGAAGTTTCAAATTGGTTTGCTCTTTGGTTCGTTCGCTCTTTCCTCGTTTTATACTTTATTGGTACCCTTCTTTTTTTAATTTATTGTATATCAGACATATTATATATGTTTATGTTTGATGGGTAACCAAAATTGTAGAAATAAATCACGATGACAATCTTACACTGATCACACAATGAACAAGCAACATACGGTTTCACTCGGTTGCTTTATATGTGCATCAGAGAAGAAACCCCGGACCGGGGTTACCCACTACTCTTATCGATGGATTCGAAGGGGTGAATGGATGTGAGAGCAGATGCATGCGTCCCTATGAAACAATAGGGTGGTTCCTCATCTCAGATACATCATTGTCGTTTTTTGGTCTGTGATTTTATGACTTTCTGAGACATGACAGTGATTAAAAAGGTGCCTCAATAATTCAGTAGACAGAAAATTGAGATTGACAACTGTCAGAACAATGTCTGTTAGAGTTCAATCGAAGATCGACGCTTCTATTGTCAATAATTGAACAAACAGAAATGAAATCGTAGAGCCAAGCAACTAATCCAGACTACATTTAATTAAGAAATGATAAATTGTCATCTTTCATTACGTCATGTCAAAAGCTGTTTTATCCGAAATACTAGTGTCAACTACCAAGTGTGGTAATACAGGGCATATTAACTGGATGTGCAGATGAAAATCAGAAATTTGGATTATTTACCCTTAAGAAGGACCTATTATGATTCCTGGTATCTTAAGAACCCGATTGCACAATTTTAGGATACTACTTGCCTTTCTTTTGAGCGAATCAAGCAATGCCTATATGTGGGCCTCGCAATTGGATTTGGTCTTCGTATGACGTCCTGACCAGTTGCTGATCCTATTTTGTTCTCCATCAAAAGATTACTTCGCCACATAACAATTATATTATGCTAATTTGCTGACAATATTTCCACAATCTACACACCTTCTTAATTCATTGGATAAATTGTCCTACTGATAGAATGTCTACTGAGACAATAAAGAGAGGTATAATAATATTTCAGGGTAATACTCACCTGTGGTTAGCAACTATCCCCTGTGTCGATGAATTTTCTATTTCTCTCTGTTAGTTCAATAAATTTCAAGTCCTCTGTTAATAATTGAGAAGATAAATGGTTCGTGTTTGAATTACCACTGCAGGGACTGATGCATCGCTGATTGGTTGATAGTATTAGGCGGCGGCTTTATATTTATACAAAGAATGCTTAATTAAACATTCTTTGATGTATAGGTACATGCAGGCATGCAAACATCTGATGATGTTGATGTTGATGATGATGATGATAACAATTTTTATGAAGCATCCATGTATCTCAATTCCAAGCTGATGCTAGAAAATAGGGAACATTAACAATATGAAAAGGCAGAGGATATTATGACCAACTTTGCCTAAGCATCACATGATAGTGTAACTCGTCACAATTGATATTAGTTCGCAAATAGCTTTGTTCTTATACTGTCAGGTGAAAATATGCCCATCTATCTACTGTACCAGTGTAGTGTCGTCGTATACTCACTCAACGCTTTATAATGCAGAAAAACTCAGTGCAAATTAGGTTGGCACGAGACAAATTCTTTTGTAGTCCATCTGCGGCTTCTTTGATCTACTGGCTTCTTTAGCGGAAGTGCAATTTTTTTTACAATGCATCATGATGATCACGTGACAGTCCCATGCCGTACAAAACGTTGGAATTTAAAGGGATGGGGACGAAATTTTAAGGCATGTTCTATTGACTCGTAGCACCAGATTGATAGCATTCCGTGCCAAAAACACCATGCCTGGATGCAA
>KB292508.1:24836-45534 GCA_000328365.1 Capitella teleta
ACCAAAATGGCGCCTAAATATCCATTTATCGCTACTCCAATGATGGAATGATACAAGGGTTGTGAACCATAATAATTAAATAAAACAGACACTTTCCGTCCATTTCAACCCAATTCGGCCCGTTAAGAATGAGAAGGCAACACGACATAGAGCACCCTGAAGTATTGCTACCCAAACGTTGATTTCGAGTGAGTCACGAGAACAAATACAATGGATATTATTGAAAATAATGAAATAACATCGGTGTTTTCGTTACCTAATTTTAACTAATAACACCAACAACAACATCATGGGATATTAAAAAACAAAAAACAAAAACAAAAACAAAAACAACAACAACAACAAAAAACAGCAAAATACAAGCATTGTACATTAGTATCTTTTATAATAACAAGCAAGCATGCATTTGTCTTCAATAGCCTTCCCCGTTCGTACAATTTCCGGGTTTGGGCTAGGTTTCTGCATCGATCATTCCCAGTTTCGGGATCAATTCTACATGCACTGAGTATTTCCCTGTTCTTGTTTGTCTTTAATGATATGAATCTATCATGTTTCGAAGGACTTAGATTCGTTTTACATAACGCCATGATTGTTAGGTGAGATGGTGAGATGAGCGAAATGAAAGCAATCGGATGGAAAAACATTCCATCCTTGTTTGAAAACAAGCGCTCTTTTTCCAAAGATATTGGCAAAACTGTTTATTAAATTGTGCATGCATTTCGTCCACAAAGGGCGATCGTGTGACATTTACACCCTCGTTTCATGCTGCAGGATCTCATCATGATTCAGAATGTCACGAAATTTACCCTTGTACAAACATGCTATCCTCACCTGGGCTGTTATCTAGACCCAATGGCAGTGAAACTTCCACCAGTATAATCCTGAGATACCCATGCACCCAGACAGACGTCGACTATGCCTCGTTCAACCTACCACTATTGAACAACAAAAGAATTTTAGACCCAAAAGAACTCCACATCTCCACGTCACTCGACGACCTCGTTTACTCACCCCGCGTACTTCGCTTTGCGATTTTCTTTTTCAGTGTGGCTAATGGTGATGATTTATGTGCTTTATGACTTGAATGCATACTGCATCGCAATTCAGTTCTTAAATTCATTTCGCGATACAAGTTCACTGTGTACTGGCTTGAGACATTGACATGTAAAGTTTCATCAACACTCAAATGTATGTGTTACATAATAGTAATCGATCATCGATACATCACTTTGCTCTTGCACTTTAATAGTAGAACTAATTTGTTGAGCAGCATGGACAAATTTTGCTGCAATATACGTTTTTATTAATTATTGTACATAAATTAGTGATTACCTCTTACCAATTTTCCTTTATCACATCTATGATTGATTTCTTCTTTGCCTTTTATTCACTTTCGAATAAGGGCCCGGAAGTTATCGGTCTCGAGGGGAATGCGTTGTCCGATTCACACGTGCTTTCGCACTCGCTGCCTCATACACTACATGAGTAAAGTGTACAATTTTCATACTGATTCAACGTCGTTGTCTGTTTGACAGCGTCTTATACAGATCTACCCACATCATTCAGTGTCTTGGAGAGAAATGTAGCCCATCTAGTATCTTTTCCTTGCAAGTCTTTTTGTGCGGAATGGCAAAACTGCAAGAAAACTGCAACCGTGCAGAGAATCATTTGTAATGATTTTAAAAAGCGAAAGGTATCTGCTCAGTTGGGTGAGAAGAGGTTGGCAGAATTTCCAAAGCTTTCCAGCGTCAATGCGCCCCACCTACTTCAGATTAACTGCGCATTAGAATGCCACGACTTTTATGAAAGACAAATTATGTGCAACGAGACATGGCATTCTCACTATGAATCTGAACGTTGGAGTCAATGGACTTGCGGCATCGTGTCCCTAAAAAGTTCAAAGTATCAACCAGTATTTGAACTAAAAGGTTGGCGTTAAGTGAAAGTATTTTATGAATATAAATGAATATATGATCGAAGGACATAGTGAAACATCATATAGTTGAAAATTAAAAATGCAGTACTAATAATAAGTAGTATGACGTATATATTGTGAAAATTGTGATTTATGAGGTAAAGGAAGTGATTTTATCAAAAAAAGATGGATCATGACTAGGTGTAGCAGAGATAAATCGGGACCCCTGGGTCTCGCTGTGGTATGTCAGCTAGGCTAGGTGATAACATAAATGTATGTGGAGAACATGTCATAGCTAGATAATACCAAGGTAACAAAAACTAATTATGAAAAATAAAATATACATGAAAAAAAAAAACAAGCTAGACTTGATGAGGATGAAGTCGATGTCGATGCCATGATATGTTCTTAAACCAACTGAATATGAAATGTCAACAGTTCTGTCACTCTGAAATCTAACGACAAGGATCATAACAAAGGAATAAAGGAATCACGGAACACGCAAACAACAACACACATCAATCAGTGATGTACTGGAATGTTGTCAGTATTTAATTTCGCCCGAAATCCGCACTTCGTATGGCTCTGCATTTTAGTCACAATCCCTATTTCGTCATGACGTCATCCGCGTTCAGTAAATAGCCAACGTTTTATGTGAAACGTTTTGATTAAATGGTTGATTAGGAATAAAAGGCAAATTCAAATGTTTTTAAGAGGTTTTCACGATCAATGTCCGCCAGATTTTGAACACCCTTGAACACCATTCATTATTAATTTAATAATGAATGGTCTTAATAACGTAACGTCACATCAGGTGGAAAACGATAACATTGTGAGTTTGTGACCTAAATGTGACCTCAATTGTGACCTTCAATGTCACCTCCAAGTCTAATTGGTGCATGAAGCTGGTGCCTCTCACCACATCTTGTATCGTCCTATCATCTCAAGTCTGATTGGGGTTGATGAGGCGGGTGCCTCTCACCGTATCTTTTATCTTCAATATAAAATGATAGGCTGTTGATATCGTTCGCCTAAAAGTATTAACATAGAGAAAAGATTAATGAAAGTGGACATGTCGTGTGAACGCCAGTTTTTCGCCAAGCGAGCAAATTTTCCTAATTGTAGAAGGCCAGGCTTAAGCGCCAATCTCCACTTGATAAACATGTGTTTCCCCTGAACTTGGCTGAAAAAAATACCAAGAAATGCTGTTAACACGGCCATATCTTTTAACTCTAAAGAGCAAGAGCTTAAAAATTTACAACGTATAGAGATGCAACCAACATGAGTATGTTGTGACAATCAATAAAATCAATATCATGTATAATTGCAGAGTTATTCGACTTTTGTCAAATATGATCAAAAACGTAATTAGTACACAGCAAATGTTGATAATGTTTGAAAGAGTCGAATAACTCAGAAATTATTTGCAGTATTGTAAATATTTAAATACTGTGAAATAAATTTATTAAATTTCAATAGATTTATTATTTATAAATTATTCGACAGCGCACGGTTTACTCTACCGAGAAAAATATCAACAACAACAAAAACAAAAACAAAATTAATCAATAACTTATGGAATTAATTGCGTTAGTTACCATCAAGACCTTAAAATTGGAGCTAATTAATTAAAACTCGGATTTAGTAGATATATATGTCAGAAGTATACTGTGTAAATATCAATGTAACAATTTGCATAATAAATGAGATATATTGAGATAACTATAATATGCAAAAATTCTGTAATAACATGAATTTATTCCGAGTCTAGATTCGTAAAACAGAAAAACGTCACCAGTAGAAGTAAATTTTTGTTTGAAAATGGTAAATATATCCTCATTTCTGATGCTAATAGTCATAACGTGTGATGGATTGATTTGCTAATATGCGTTTGATATACCATAATGGTATATCTAGTAAAAGAAGTACATTTGTTTTCGAAAATTACTTGATTAATCAATTTAGGGTATAAAATGATGTATTCAACAACTCAGATTATCAGTTTGATGCGTTTAAAGTACTAAAAACTTCTCTGCGGATATACACGATCGCACCATGTATAGGGCGATAATTAATAGGGAGCTCTGTTTCACTCTATTTTGCTCTATTTCGTTGTTTCGTCGGACCCGTTTCGTTGTTATCTGTAATAAAAATAATAACAATATCTGATTTGGCGAGTATATTATTTTTAACATTTGTGTTTATTCCTGTTGTTGCTTGTATTATTATGTTTCGTTCATTATGATTCGTTTGACATGTTATAATTATTTCATTACATGAATTCTCTTACTTTAAGGTCACAAGTTTTCTCTTTTTCGTCTTTCATTTGTTCATTTTGATTATTTGTTTCAGTTCTCTTTTTGCCTTTATCTTGTTTGTTTGTTGTTGTTGTTGTTTTTTTTTTTTTTTTTTTTTTCTCTTTTTCTTTATTTTTCCTTTTCTTTAAGGTGGCTGAGGTGCCAGCGACCGAAAGGCCATTACGCCAGTCTCCCAAGTTATATATTCACTGCATACTTTTCTTATTGCTTTTTACCGCAATAAATGTTTTGTCTGTCTTTTGTCTGTCTTTTGTCTGTCAATAGTATGCGTGTGCAGTCCCATAGCAACCCCAGCCTGTCTTCATAATTCGCCAAAGCCAAGTCATTGAGTTCTGCGATCATAATGCGAAACAGTAGGTTGTTTGTGTTGTGCGATAGGTAGCGTGTTTCAACAGTTTAATTTATTTGAAGTGTCAGTGGGGTTGAATTAGGTAGCAACCAGAGCACATCAAACCCGCTCCAATCAGCTGGAGTATGTAATTTGGCTTATACATCAACAATCATGCGTTTGGGGTATTTTGCATCAATTTTCCGATATAAGAATGGCAGGGGTGCGGGTGATGTGGGGAACTTGAGTCAATAGATTTTTTTTTTTTTTTTTTTTTCAGAGAGTTAACATTGTTAATATCGCGGTCGCAGGCAAACTCTTTCAGATCGCGCGTGTTATGAATAATAAATTATGGAATGTATAAGTTCTGCTTTGCTTACCTGGTTGATCACCAAACCGGACATCAATTACGCATTAGAGCGGCTACTTTTGTTGCAGTCGTTGCCGTCATCTCAGTGGCACCAAGTCGACTTCAGTTTACGTAAATTATGCAGACACGTGCACCTGGTCTTGCCGGGAATTCAGTGATAATTAATCACCCATCCACTGATGAAGGATCGCCTTCTTCGTTGAATCAAGGGTGCTCCCGACGGAATAATTAAACGACGAATCGAGAGCAGCAGAGATGAATGGACGAGCGCAATCTGCGGCGTCTCTGCTACTCTTTGATTACAAACTGACGCGTTGAGACCATGCGCATATGCACCCCTTCATTGGCTGATGTATTTCCATCAGAACTGGAGAAAAGTTATGTTTAATTATTATTTCGCCAGGCTTTAATATAGTTGACAGATTATGCATAAACTGACATACATATATAATTTATATCATCGCAAAGATGGTTAAAAGTTTATTAATACAATAAAACTGTCAACACGTATGCGTCGGTGATAAAAATCGAAAGGGCGAGGAAGTTGGTCAACTTTCAGTTCAATGACAATATGTTCATCTGTGCGCATAATACCATAGAATAAATACATTAGAATAGACTAAATACATTGCTTGTACTCAGTCGATTGCGTGACATCAAGTTTGGAGGTCTGCGAGGGCCTCCTGGGCGCGGGAAAGATTACGTGGTGGATCGAGGCAACATGCGTTCTTTCATCTGCTTTGTTCTCGTCATTAAAGACATCATATTCTTTCGTGTTCACAGCTGTCGGCAAAACGCAAGCCGGCGACCATTGATCGCTCTTTTCAAAGCGTTAAGTGCAGACGGAAGGAGGAGCTTGACTCGACTTGTGGCTCGAGCACACAGAGTGTCTTACCAGTGGGCGATGGATACATGAAATGCCTATGCAGCCTTCTAGACAGTATTAGTATATAATAATATCAAGGGAAGTCACTGATTTCTCAGAAGAAAAATAACAAAGCCTCAGAAGCTACATTCCCCTCACGGGATAGAGCTGAGGCTTCGGATCTGGCAAGATTATGAATAAATGAACCTATAGACACCAAAAACTCCACCGCAGTGACTAATTACTCATTAATTGCACAAAAATGCGTTCATTTCCAAAACGACCAGCAACGGGTACGATGGCTGCAGCATTCGACCTTCACCTTAACAAGCCGCTCAGTGATTGATCAATAATAGTTCTCCTGAGAAATGCAATTGAAATTAACCAAAGCATTCATTCGATAGAGATCAGTCCAGCATGATTTTATAAATTATTCCATGCATATAAAAGTATTAAGATAATTTTATAGTTCGAAATACTGGTTACAAATTCTAAAGTTATTAGATAGATAACACAACATGTTGTGAGGTATATAAAACGATTCTAAACATATACACCAGAGGGCGTTGTATGTGTCGTCTGGTAATTCCCGTCAAGTCGACTTACTCATGCAATGTGTTTTCTGACTCTAACTTCTGTTTCTAGCCTATTTCATGCTCAATTTGACTCTCAGAATAGCTTTTATTGTTCGAGAGACAATTACAGACAGGATGTTTCACTCTAAATCCATCCTGTTTAATTAAGAATGTATCCTAAGCTCTACACTTTTTTCCGCTCCATTCCGGTTGTAAGGATTTTATTTCGACATTTAGCAATCGTGAGTTCGCTGCGGGCTGAAAATTTGCTGCGGTCCGACAAAATGGATGCATCGTACCCGTTGCAAGTCGTTTTGCAACTGATTGGATTTTTGGCCAATTAATTAGTAATTAGGCCTTACCGTAAGTGATTATTGGTGTCAATCGTTTCATTTATTGGTGATCTTGCCAGATCCGCAGTTTCGGCTCCCTCTTTTGAAGAGAAGATTGCTTTCGAGGCAAGCGTCCTCAGATTGATATTATATATATATAGACAGAAACCATTCACTGCATTGAGTTTTGTCCAATGGATCTGCTTGCTCACTGGTAAGACCCCCTGTGCTCGAGCAGGTAAGCCGTAAAAATGCACGAAGGCCAAGCAAGCGTCTGGTCGTTTAACACAAAGTCAAGTGTGATTCGGGACCGATAATGACCGGTCGCTGGTCGCGCTGTACAGGTGGTCGCTGAATACAGGGTCACTTATATGTTAAAGTGGTCGGGCGGATTTCAGGGTGGTCGCTTAAGGCAGGTGGTCGCTGACTACAGGTAGTCGCTAACAAGGTTTTGCTGAAACATATAATGCACCAGCATGTCGAGTTTCAAGTGATCTGTTCTGATCGCAACGCCTCGACATTCACGCAAATTTGGCTTGATATCTGACCGGTCCCGTGACCCCAATAAACATTCTAGTAGTTCTATGGAAGCAACCAGAACACGCCTGCAGGTGACGCATGCGTACTCACATTACTCGGCTATAACGGGGGACTTGCACTGTCTGCTAATTCAAAAACACATTATCCCAAAGTGCTTTTGACGATCCAGAGGAATGACCACATTGCAAGTGCCGTGTCTCGTCTAGTGGTATAAAGGGGAGGTTTGTCCCATATATCCTTGTTACATTTCTGTTAAGGAAATAAGATTATAAAATATTATTATAAAAGCTAGTCCCCGTAATTATTATTTTCCCCTCTTCTTTTAAAAAATATGACCACCTACTACATTATTGACCCATAAATATAGTATACAAAGCTACTGGATGAGGAATTCACGCTGTGCAATTAGGTTGCGTGGCCCCGTTTCTGTGGGATTACTTGTTAGAAAATAAAACATCCCAGTTTCTTTTGAATTAACTGCAATTCACAATTGTCATTATCCGTCATTGTATATTCGGATTGCTGTTTGGATGTTCATGATGCACTTCACCAATAACCATAATTCTTTTATTATGCCTCCTTCCACAACAGAACGGTCACTTGGATGCAAATTCATTGCCATACGAAGAGGCAGGTAACTCAATTACTCAACCTCCTGGTAGAACATCGACATCTTCAAGACAAATAAGAAATGTCATAAAGAAGACAATGGTGTCAGTCTCCTTCGGGGCCTAAATGTACCAATATGAAAATTGATTAATCTTGGTATCAATTCAATTGGCATGAGAATGATCGAGTTGCAGTTTGAAAGGTCAATCTGATGGAGATAGGTGAACCGAGCAAGATGAGTGAAGATTCATTCCACTCAGTGCTGGATATTTAATATCAGATGTCATAGTTACCCATGAAACCACTGACTGACACTATGCTGCATCATTGATATAATTATGTTCTTGTGCCGTGCGTATACTAAGAACGAGATCATCATATAAAATTCATAACCATCCTACTCGATCTACTTCCAATTAAATCTTACCATGCCCATCGTTCGTTTCGGGGATTATCCCTGAGGTCACGTGGTCTGAAGGGTTTTTCATTTCTTGGCTAACTAGGCACCTGGATCGAATTTGTTGTGAGGGGTGGTATTTTCGAATATATTAAAATCTATTATTGAACGAAATTAAAAATGACGCCCAGCTACGTCCTCTGATAGGTCATGATGCGATGGTTGAAGGAGTTTTGGCACGTAATAATAATTAATAATTAATAATAAATAATCGGAATAAGACGAAATGGTCAATGTCATTCACGCTAAAAAGTAGCTCGTGAGTCTCCACTGCGTCGTCTTCTGAATGCACATGTTGGGAGCGCCAGTGAGATACTCGTTTGTTTGTAAGCAATTCTTGTTTTTCGAGATTATTTTCCAAACAGCCCAGACTATCTCAATGTATCCACGAATCGTGAATCGCTCTTGTTCTTGAGTGTCTTGCACAACAACCATGAATTTAACAGTATACAAGATGGACACTTTTCATGAGCGATGTCATGTCCCGAAAATTACAAGAGACTAGTCCTCATGTCTATGTTTAAAACTGTATTCAAAAAATGAGGTGGTCAGCATGCTTACGTCTAGATCTCTCCGTATCTGAAAAAAAGGGAAATAATCGCTGGTTACACCTTGTAGAGCTACTACTAGAATCTTACGTCATGCACGCTGAATGTATAAAATAATCTTTCTGACTCGCCCATCGCCTCTGATTAAGTTGAGATTGCCTTTCAACGTTGTCCCCATTAGCCATTCATACCAATTTATTTATGAGTATAGTACTGGAACTGCTAGTATACGAGATCGTGATATTATAATATTAATAATAAACACCAATGAATTTTCACTCAAAAGACAATCCTGAGCGTAGAGACAGTCGCCCATGCTTCTCATCCTTGGACCGCAGCAGAATGGGAGCTCATGAATATTCATAATTCTTCTGGTTCATTCCATTTCAATTATTCATCGCCATACTTCGAATGCACCAAGCGCTGGCTTCCTTAATGAAGGCAATTATATTGCAAGCGCAATGAGGCTTATAACTAAGAAGAAAAGAAACTCTTTCAACTGTGCTTCTCAATGGTTTTGGTCGGTTGTGAAGCTGTCATTATTTAATCACCATGAATAGCTAATTCCTAGAAAAAGAACGACTCCACTTGATGCTAGGATAACCCTATTTTAAGCTACTGAATTGCTGTCATATACAATTTGGCTAAGGACTATTTTTACATATGTGCATACCATAATTATAACGGACTTGACCAAATGCACGATTAATTATCTTCCAAATATGCAATGCATCAATCTGGTTTCAAATCCAATTATTTAAGGTTGACATAAACGGAGGTCGGAGAGAAGTGGGAAGTTAGACGGGCAAATGATTTAGACACTGATTAAATATTTTAGTTGTGTCTACGTGTGTGGTGTTGTCGCCGATGTGTCCGAACATCCAACAGAGCAAGGGCGCGTTTTGCTAATTGATCTTACATTTATCTTACGTCGAGAAAAGAATGATTTTGCCAAGAAAATGAGGTTAAGCTATCAATCAATCAATCGATCAGTGCCGTCTTTGTTTCGAAGGTTGGCCACTAAGCGTCTCTAAGCTACTTTATTCTCAGCTAAGCGTTCAGCTTGCACATAGCTGGATGTCCTGGGCCAACCAGTGATATCATCCAGCCACATTCTACGGGGCCTGCCCCTGCCTCTGGTGCCTTCAATAGCACCTTCTAAAATTACATTATGTAATAAGCTGGAACTGCCTCTTAAAATATGACCAGCATATTTGAACTTTCTGTGCATAAGATCTTTGAGTAAAAACGTTCCTCCTGCATGGTCCTCAACTGCATTATTGGTGACTCTGTCTCTCCAGCTTATTTTTATAGTTTGTCTATTGCACCACAGTTCAAAAGATTTGATTTTGCGACATAGAGGTTTGCTAAAATTCCAGGTTTCAGACCCGTAGCTAAAACAGTAAAAACATAGCACTTGAGCAACTTCTTTTTGAGATTTAAACAAAGGTTTCTTCTCATGAATTCCTTGTTCTTCCAGAATTTGGATTATGCAATCGCAATCCTCTTCTTGATTTCTTGCTCCTGCGTCATATCTTGTGTGATGGTAACGCCAAGGTATATACAACGGGGAGGCGCCATTTGTTGTTAAACTGACCCAACTTAAAAAAATTCGCCGACAATTGATGTGTCTTGGCTGATGTTTGTTTTTGACACGCTATATGTTTGGCGAATTACATGTGTTATATACAATGGTAAAGTGTAGATTCGTTCCCTAGAATCGTGGTCGGAGGCGGATTAACGAAAAGGGCGGATTACATGACACAATTAACATTACAAACGATTCGTCCAGGCGATTTTAGGGCGGATTACGAAAAGGGCGGATAACATGACGGCGGATTAACGGGGTCTGACTGTATATTGATGCACTTGCTCCAGCGCTTTCCCTTCAACTCTCAGTTGGATTGTCTCTGGCTCCATTCGACTTACACACATGGTTTTCGTCTTCTTGGCATTGAGCTGCATTCCAAACTCCTGGCAGGTATCATATAGCAGGCTAAGCATTTGCTGGAGATCATGTTCAAACTCTGCTATCAGCACTGTGTCATCTGCATATCGAATAATGTTAACTAACTTGCCACCATTGATAACATCGCCAATTTCTTCGAGAGCTTCTCTCAGGAGATATTCACTGTATAGATTAAAAAGTGCTGGGGACAGGATGCAGCCTTGCCTGACGCCTCTCATTATGTTGATATGTTTGGTTTTTCCAGCTGATGTTCTTATTGTTGCGGTCTGATTCCAATAGAGCTGAGTAATGAGATTTCTATTATCTGATGGGATTCCTGCAATGAACATGATGTGGTTGAGCTTCTCATGGTTGACTCTGTCAAATGCTTTAGTGTAGTCCACATATATGAGGTACGTCTTATTCTGCTTAACCAGCCTTCTTTCTAGGAGACATCTAAGGAGGAAGATCCCGTCACGTGTTTCTCTACCCTTTCGGAAACCAAGTTGAGTGTCGTCTAAATGATTATTTATTATGAGAGCTATTATTTCAAGGATTACACTGAGTAGGATTTTTGATGCATGTGGGATCAGACTGACAGTTCTGAAGTCACTGCATTGGGTTGCTTTGTTTACTTTTGGAAGTGGAAGGAAGATGCTAACAAGGAAAACTTCTGGTAATTCACCAATGCCATAGATAGTGTTCACTAATCTGGTGAGGATCTCTTTCCCCCTTTCACCAGGAAGCTGGAGGAGGTCGGAGGGAATGTTGTCCACACTTGGAGATTTCCCCTGGCTCAGCCGTCGGGGTGTTTTTTTTATCTCAAACTGACTGATACAAGGATACACCTCACCGGCATGGTGAATAATTGGACATGGATCTCTGTTATCTTTGTAAAGATCCTTCCCATCTTCTACAAAGGTCTTCTTCATCATGCAGCATTCTTCCGTCTTTATCTTTTAATTATACCCAGCTATAATGATACAAAATTGTCATTATTATATTCATTTCAAGTCCTTTGATATCAGAGCAAAATTAATAGCGCCCAACATTCAATAGAGCAAAATACGAAGCAGTTCTACAACTGCCATTCAAATTCCACACAATTCGCCGTCTCACCCGCACAATTCGCCGTCCATTAATGATATGCAAATGATAAGCCGGACATTCCCCATCATCCATATTCTCACTTTGCAAGTGCTATCAGCTTTAGCTAAGAGCTAGACAATGGACAAAATAATACTTTCATTAACCCTCTTGCAATGAGCATAATTATTTGACAATTAACTATCGCTGAAATTTGTATTATGAATGATATAACTGAGCACGAATTATTTTGTGGATTCCCTAAAATATACCCGTCGATCATTTGATGGATGTCATACTTATGACTTATATGTAAGCCCAGAGCAGCCTCAGGCTGTTCTTTTGTTCCCTGGCTCCATGGGTTAACAATGGAGACTCTTCCATCGGTGACGAGGTTTGAGTTTTCAGGCCATTGATATTTAAGACCGTAGTTGGCCCAAGGAGAAATAAAAAGTTAGCCAGCAAGGAAAGCCTATTGTGCAGATATTGTGGTCACCCAATATGATTATATAATCCACAATATTATGTTCCCAAATATAATACAATCCACTTGTACCCACTCAGTGAGTAGATTTCAATAATAATGAGAGACTACCAAAGACAGCAAAACTTTGGCCACTCATCCATATAATCAATTTAACTCATTTTCATGACGTATTCTTCCAAAAGGAACTAGATTAGATTCCATGCAATCATTAGCAGGATGTTTTGTTAGCTTCTATTTCCCTCATATCATCGCTAAAGGTGCTTTGGGGAATTGAAATTTGTCGCGACTCATTCCGCATTAATTCCTAGACTCCTTGCATCAGACGAAGTGCAATCCTCTTGGGCAGATTACAGAGATAAAACCAAAAAACTGCAAACTGTCGATGAAGAACAGGTGTGTTGAGGGTCTGTTGCACTCGGAGAGACACAGTGGGCCAACCCGATTGCAGAGCACTACCACGATGAAATATGTCTGTGTAAAGTAGTTATAAAACCTGTATTTATAAACCATGTGTTGACACAGAGCAAAACAAAAAAGCAAGATAGAACCGATTGCGTACATGTTCACTAGATAATTTAATATAAGAACTACATTATGTATATTATGTAGTATAATTATAGTATATTACTATATTATGTATTGCACAGTACACATGTATCTATATCCAAGGCTGAACATACATTAAAGCATTGACAATACCAAAACTGTAAATATATTCTCACACAGAACAGTATAAAATAAAAATATATATTATTAATTACCTAATTACATACAGGATTGTCAGTCGGTTACGATGCAAGGTTACAGCGTCTTTCACACTCGCGAATAACATGTAAATGCTTATTTCCTTTGTACTTCTAGTCATTAATTATCAGTGATGATAGGTTTTCCGAAAGTAGGTAAGGTCACAACCGGAAGTGCATACCACTGTGTATGCTCACGTGTTCGATTGCCAAAGGAATACAAATAATAGTCACTTTAAACATGGAATTTATTTCATGAACCTATAGTATGTCTATCTCTCATGAATAATATAATACCATATGCTTGTAAAGCTTTTTTTTTTTTTTTTTTTTGCATTATTCCAAATAAGATTATTAACAGAAGAAGACGACTCCAAATAATGCTGAACTCCACCCTGGGCATACATAATTTAATAGCGAAATTCATCTGCACCACTGTCAGATTTTATTCTGTGGAAGATAAGTATAAGCCCCGTGCTGTATAAGTCTTGAATAAGTTAAGACTTACCCAGACGAATTACGGAAGCGGCAAGAAAAAACGACAGCCAGCACTATAAAGATGACAGCCACACCAGCAGCTGTAGCTGCAACAGCTATAGCTGCAAAAAAAAAATGCTTAAAAATAATATTTTACAAAATTAAAAATTTAATAATTATTCATGCAATATTGCAGTTGGGCTTCTGTGCTGTTCACAACAACTTATCCCTGGTTATAGGACCCCCATACGTTACACGTTTGCCATTAGCGAGCTATGATCAGAAGCGGTGCATCAACATTGAAGGAGCAACCACTTAGGCAACACCATCTTCATCCAACCAGGTACCACAGTTCGACCCAATGCAATGTGTAATGCTGTGGTGAGCAAGAGGGTTTTCAGGCAGGGAAATCGACCACGGCAAGTTGCCCCACTGGGAATTGAACCCACGACCCTCTGCACACTAGACAAGCGCACTACCACTGCGCCATCGTGGCCCTGTAGTACTAATTTTGCTTCAGTGCATAATTAATTCTGGTTTAGCATACTCAGTGTTTTGGAATTCCCCTTGGGAGCCTGGGTAGTCGGTTCTTGATTGCTGCTTGTGATTTCATCCATTGCTATGAGCAACGCTCCAGTAGTCAACGCTTCTGTTGTAGTGGTTGGTTCAGGACAGAAGTCGGCGCTGCTCTCTGGAATTCCACACTTGAACTCCACACCTGTGAATAACTATCAGGTACAACCATAAAACACCTGTATCAAATACACTTACTATCAGAAAGTGATACGCTGATTTTGACTGTGAATTCAGTGTCTCCTTCGCTTAACTGAGCCATCCGAAGATGAAGAGTAGAATTCTCAGCGTTGAATTTCAGTTTTCGTGCCTGCCAATTCTTCGTACAACAGCGTTCCTCTGTCAAGCAACCGTCGGAGAATATCTCCAATTTCCATGGACAGGTCATCACTGAGTCATCGCAATCGAATTCGTAAACGGCGAGGTTGATTTCTGTTTCAACTTGTATTCCGAACTTGCAAGCACAGTTATCTGTGGCTGAAGATAGTGTGTGTTCTCTCTCCAGAATGAGTTCTGCTTCGTTCGTAGACACAATTTCGGTCTCCAGGCACATGCCGAATTGCGGAATGTAATTCTCACCAAGAATAACTGTAAAGGAGAGAGAGAAAAAAGTATATACATGTACATATAGCTAAATGAAACTGCATGAGTCGCCACATCAATATACATGTATTTATTATCAGCAGTACTTCTGGGAGATGCACTCATTATTATAGCTTGTTTATTTCTCTGTAGAGAGTTTTTCAATCTGTGATAGGAAAACCACCTTTTTAGAAGTTATGTGACTGGTGTATTGAGGTTATAAGTCAAAAAGAACACAGTTGGCCATCGTCAACAAAACCTCCGTTTCATATCAGGCTATGCTAACGTCATTGAAGGAGATCGTCCAATCTACAAGACTCTGGATTTACATTGCGATGCAGTCTGCAGGGGAACTGGCTACCCTTGGTGGGAATTTGTAAGGTTAATATGGCCACCTCAGGATTAATCGATAAAAGTAGGAGAGACCCCGATCATGGGTTCTCCTGCAATTGTCGCAGCCATGAAATGGAGCATTGGATTCACTTCAAAGCTTACGAGGAAAAGGGAACCCCAGTTTCTCATCTGGAACCCTTACCATACACTCATACAATGTAATCTAAAAATAAATGTCTCCGGATTCAGAGATGCAATTTATCAACGTAATACCTCTTACCTTTTGCCTCAATGAGAAGTATCAGGGCCACAATCCAGGCGAGCGTACTCTCCATTGTAATCTGCAATTTCTCACACAGTGTAGTGTGCAATGGGAATGCTCTTGTGTTATGCTGAAACAGGGATGCAATCTCTCCGTCATGCCTCGTGGGTTTTACGTCTCATGCAGAGAGGTGATCTAATTAAACAACTGCAGTGACTTTGCTATTAGCAATATAGCATCGCAGTATTCCATCAAGGAAGTGAATACTTAAGTGAAAAAAGATATAAAATTTAGTCGAATAACCTTGAAAGCCATGACTCACTGTGTCTTGGTGTCATTTTTTTCTCTCCTCAGCCTCATGTTAGCATGGTATGATGATGGTTGTCTCCTTTAGCTACATGTGCGCCTTACAATAGCATAGAATAGAAACTCATGCGGTCCATGTATATGCTTTAATAATGTGAACTGGATAATGTATGCGTGCAGTCTCAGGAGCGGAGTTTCCAAGAAGGTGTTGCGGAAGGTGTTGAAGGAATGTTTCGCCTCAGCGCATCCAAGCGTAAAAATCATATACAATCTCAACTCGTCTGGATCGAGGATGTGTCTTCAAATAATGCAACTCGTGGACTAATGGTTATATTTCTCATCAGTGGAAGTTGCTGTTATGCATGCATTGATTCATCCGTGATGAATACGAGAATTTGGTTTCAATTGTGGACACAAAATGGCGCCCAAATCTTCTCTGATCTGATATTGGCGTTTATGGTCGCATGTTTACAAGAATAATTATACATATAGTATACATATTATACAATAGTATACATACCCCTCAAGCGTTGATCCCATTTGTTATAATTATTGGGCGAAAACCCTCATACTTTTGTTTCTTTCTTTCTTTCTTTTTTTCTTTCTTTCTTTTTTATTTCTTTCTTTATTTATTTATTTATTTATTTATTTATTTATTTATTTATTTATTTATTTATTTATTTATTTATTTATTTATTTATTTATTTATTTATTTATTTATTTATTTATTTATTTTACTCGGAACGAAGGAAACTCTAATTGGTGCATAATTAATAAAAAAGTGATTTTAAAAGAGCAATTTATTTTTTTAGTTCACTCTGCTTGATAGTTTCTTTCGTGGTATTTGATTGCAGAAGGAATGAGGTTGTGACTATTTTCCTTGTCTGGTGGTCCTTCCGCAATTGTGCAAAATGGTGAAAAGTGGTGCTTTATGATTATGATCGTCTTCGCCAGTAAAGTAAATAATCTTGCTGTGGGATAGTCTAGGACGTTATGATTATAAACAAAGTGGCACACATGGTATCAAATACTGACGACAACAGAAATGTTAGTTCCTTGATATATTCAATCTATGAACAGTTATGGACTGACAAAGAGTGAGATGTAGTTTCGAGCATTTAACTGTGGCTACTTTTTAGCAGCTCTGTAAGTAGCCGATCAATCGCAATCGATCCACGCTACAACCAGTGTTGTGTTGGGATATTTGTTTGGGGCTACATAGCTTAATTGCAATATCCAACGTGCATAGTTCGGTGGTACCTCGAACTTCACCCAAATATAGTTAAATGCCTCAGAGGCTGTTACGTGCGCATCACCGATGTGAATCACAGGTGTCCCAGGACCATCAAGCTTTAACATGTAACTTTCAAGAATAAATACAATAATACAATCTTATAATATCTAAATACTACATGTATTTTAAAAATAAGGATGCTACATTAATTATCGCCTAATACAAACTGTTTGATCAGACAGTGCAAATGTTTGACAAACTATCAAATTAGTAAAGAAAAAAATACATATATTCAAAATATAATAATGAATCACCAGAAAGACAACAAATTTAAATATAACGAAATCTTTTGAAAATTACATTTGACCAATTTGAGTGAATCGAGTGAACAAACACAATATAAGTTAAGGGCTTTGTACTCTAGCTGCACCCGTACGCTTGAACCTGATTGTCACCAGGAGTCGAAAAGAAAGTATCACTCATGACTAATCGCGTTATCAATCATTAGTTCATTACGCATACAATGTTGACAATTAATTCCTTGATGACAGATGCGGTTGATAATTAATTCGGCAATACAGTTGTCGTAATGCAGCTTGACATTGTCCAGGCAGTCACCACTCTAGCCGGCAATATATCGCAAGCGTCCTTCTCCTCAAGCATTTTAAACGGTTCCATTCTGAACAGTTCCAATCCAATCGAGATTCGGGCAAAGATTGGTAGCGAACCTCAGTGCTGACAGCACGTAAGAAGGCGTTACCAAGTGACGATGCAACCGTTTGCACACCTGGACACTCTTGATGAACTCACCGCTCTGTAAAGTGAGGGTTAATGTAGTTCCACGTGACCGACCGTGCACCGGTGTCCATACAGTGCCGTATCTGACTCGAATGTTGTGAATACGTTTGACATGCTGCTATGCATCACTTCACAAAGCCTTACCTGTTGATATAGACGAGATGCGCTATTTGAATCTGCGTGATGAAACCGTTCTGGGATTCCCAGATATGTCCTCATAGGACACTCCACCCCTTAAACGAAATGGACCATGTTTTGTGCCAAATTTTCGATCTTTCTTTTTCACTCTGTAATTCTTGATAACCACGCTTCTAGCGAAGAATAGGCAACAACAATTAATATGTTATGAGTGTCTAAGATCGCAGTCAGTAATCATAACGTTAAATACAATCATAACGCTATTATCTAGTCAACAACAATGTTTATATTGCATTGTAATTCCTCTTCTCTTTCTTTTCTGTCTTGAAACAGATCATGATGCAGAGGAACCTGCTCTGGATAAAAGCCAGCAGGCATTCTGGAGTAAGCGGCCCAGGTCATCGTCTGCTGTGCCAAGCCTGCTCGAGGCCCACGGGGAGACGAGGAGGCAGTTGATGGCTACTGATGACGATTCGAAAGACCATTTCTTCTGAGCATGCGCGGGACGAATGCAGAGAATGCAACCTGAGCAAAACAGCCTTTTACAAAACTACAGATTATGGAGTTCTTCCATAAGACAGAGGCGGCTCCATTTCAAGTCTGAACTACGGATGCCCATGCTTCAGTAACCCACGCACCTTCTCCCCAAGCTTCTCATGTTTTCCAGACCCCAGTAATCAAGGACAGAGCTCAGTGTCATCGCCCTGGCAATGCAGACCGCGGACATATATAATACTTTTTGAATGTTGGTGGTTATTTCATATCATTTATTGAACTCATTAAATCCATTTGATAATTACGTCTATTCAAAGTGTCAAATCTATTGTGCCATTGTCCAGTTTTTAAAAAAACAAGTATTTTTCTTGAATGTGCCATTTTCTCAATAAACCATCTATACAACTGTGTAGTATTAAAAAGGATAATCAAATTTAATGTGTATGGATTGATAAGCAATTAAGCGGTTACAGGAATGGAGACATGGATACCTAATAGATTATATGAAAGTATATACATGTATCTCAGTGTAACGGATTCTTGAACCGACTGGAGGCATTCTCAATGTCTTCTCTGACCGCCCGCTCTTATAGTACATGTATTTATCTGGGTGGGGGTCCAGTTCTACCGCCATAGAATCCATGCTCGTCCCTTTTGTAAATCGGGATGAACAGCACAACGTCCCGGATGCTTTCCTGCCCTTCCAGCAGGAAGGCAAATCCCATGCTGTAAAAATAATATCTTATTGCATTCGAACAACAAACCTCGGAATTTATAATAGAGCACTTGGCACTAAACCATCAAGGCATGTATATAAAGCAGCTCACTATATCAAAGCATATAAGGACTGAAATATTACAGGCTCGTCATGTTGATTGTGTCGTTAATGAACAAAAACTTATGAACCGAAGGTGTGATTGGAATCCATGAGTGCATTTGTTTTTGAAAATTTAATTTCACACAAAATGGCATTTATTAGAATTCATAAGGTTCATTCGTAAGTGAATGAGGGATTTAATTGATCATTAATTGAAGTACAAGTACAAGTTAATTCATGTGAGGGTGAAGGGGTCATTATAAGTGAGAGTGTAGTGTAATGTAATGTTATATAATGTGAGATGTAATTGAGATGGTTTAGCAATGGAATTTTGATTTTAATTGTAATTTATATATTATATTTATATAATATAATACTCAAATACAAAGTAATAAATGAGAACAAAATGGAGAAAAAAAAAATACTCTTGGTGAGAATCAAACCTGAATGTCCCGCTGTCATGTAGGCACATGCTGGTAGAGGCTGCTGTTCAAGATTTTTTAGCAGTTAACAGAACTAATTATTGTCATTTTACTCATGTAACTCACTAGCTGCTGGTGATACCAAAAACTTGCAGGCATCAAAGTTGTAGATCACATTTGTATGCATCTAATGGCGAAAAGTTTTTACTCGTAAATATTTAGTTAACGAGCTATGATTAGTTAAAATTAAAAAATTTAATTAGAGAACTGGACTTGTGGCACTATAAAGCATGATATCTTGGCTTTCTTAGTCTTGATTTTCGTAGTTTTATGACGATTACTGACAAAGCTACAACCCCACTAAGGAGAATCATTCAATTGGCAACTGTGACCTTGATCTTGACTTGACCTCTCCAAAAATATATGTGAAGCAGGATGACATGATGTATCTGACATTTGGTTGAAAATTATTCCCATATTATGTAATTAAATGCTAATTATTGAGTGATTAACTCACTTCTGTAATTAATAATCTTACACACTAGGTTCAAATACAAAACTTGTGCACATGGTTAATGTGCATTGAATGGTGAAAACTTTATTGAAAACAAAGCTGTATTCACGTAGCTATGAGCATCATTTTAACTTAATTGGCCAGTGTGACCTTGACCTTTGTCTAATTTGTTTTAAACTTCTTTCAGACCTGCGTCTGGATGCAATGCACATTGTGACAAAGTTTCAGAGCTCAAAGTGAAGAAAGTAAAGTGCAGACAAACAGAGGCTAGTGATATACAGTACAGGTATTTTATCCCTTCGATTCAAATGCCTCTGAATGTGGCAATGTGCGCGTTATCAGTCCGCAGTGAATGCCTGAAACAGTGTCATTCAGCGGACCCCCATCGAATACATAATTATATATGTACTACAGTAGCCCGCGGGCCAGAGTTTGGGGACCCCTGTTTTATTCTATATACATAATTATGTACATTATTCTATGTATATAATTATGTTTATTATACTGTATCAGATCTTTGGCAATGAAACTGATTGTGCGTGAGTACTACCTGACTTTGTTTGATCGTGAATCACATGCAACGTGTGCGATTTTGCAGTTCTGTAATATACACAATCAACAGCCAT
>KB292515.1:0-24259 GCA_000328365.1 Capitella teleta
CGGACTCCTCGTAGTATATTTCAATGCACTTAACATAAACATTGAAATCGTTAATGAATGATGCGCATATGGAATAACATATTTCTGAATTGGTATGCAGTTTGCCCTATCTATGTTCAATACAGTTTGAGTTTAATTTAGCTGCATTCTGTAACCATAATCCGTGGGGATGATGGCTACAAAAAATTAGGAAGGGATCTCGTTTTCGATAAATCAAGTATCGTGTGCTACACACCTTAATTAGTTTATTAGCAAAAACCCGAGCAAAGTACACACAACTGGTGACTGATTACAATTATTTGAATTTTAGAAGTGACAGCGAAGCGATTTTGAGTTCTGAAAACAACAGTGGTTATCAGCAAATCACACCCAAACAATGATGCTCCTATTCATCCAATATTCGCCGAATTTTGAAGCCAAAACCGAAGCTTCGGCCAGCTCTAATCATAATGTAACTGGTAACGTTATGATCTTTATGGCGCAAATCTGAGTATGACAATGCGTAAATCATGCAGGATTTGGTAATCAACAAAAATATATTATTATCCGGAATACTTTGTGGTTTTCAAAAATGGATTAAGGTACATAAATACCCATTGACATCATCTCATAAGGATTAAGTGAGTGGTGTGTTAGATAAAACCCTTTTTCTGAGTGCATTTCTATCGAAACGGTTGCGGGATCATATCATTTCAAGACTAATTATCAATATAGAGGCTTGGAACGAGATTAAGTTTCATTGAAATGACCCAAACTTCTCAAATATTAGCCTAAACCAGAGGCGCCCAAATCATCCGATCGGATTGGGTGGAGCCATAAAACCCCATCACTCACTCCCTAAACCAAAGGTCGGCATCTCATATTGGGTGGAGGGCCGGATCAGGATAAAGCTACAATGGAGCCAGTTAACCATCAATTAGGTGCGATCATCACTGATCGAGCCTCCTGGACTCATGCAATGTGTTTCTACGTCACAAATGAATAACTGCAATGACACACTCAAATTTGTCGCACTCCAACAAGATAACCTGTTACTAATTTTATTAGAGTAATTAAATTAGTACGAAACAGCTTTCAAGGTGACCCTAGCTATTAAATGACTTTATGTTGAAGGTATAAGTGAAATGACACTACCGATCAGGGCATTTTCTGGTACAGTCTTCATAAAAAACTAAATTTTGAGCCTTCTGGAGACCAGATTTCATTGAAACTCAAAGAAGGGCTGCGGGCCGGACCCAGAGCCCTTATGGGCCGGATCCGGCCCGTGAGCCGCCAGATGCTGACCCCTGGCCTAAACTAATGACAAATGTGGGGAGAACTGTATTAATTACTATAGTATTATACAAGCCAATAAAATGCAAAATTTCCTGAATGGAATATCCCAGATCTACCCAATTAGAGTGTGAGTTTCTCCGCTGTTGTCCTTAGAACATTATCATTCTGTCATTAAAAGCTCACATAGGGAGTACGAGAGGCCTACCGCTTAGTGAATTAGTCATGATGATGATGATCATGTTTTTGATTGTGAACTAACTCTATTATCGCTCAATTTTCAATCACGACAAACAAGTGATACAGCCATCTAAAAACACCGCAATCAGTCGATTCAACTTTATATCGCCAAGATTAAACAATATACCAATTATTTCACTCCGTAGTAACGTATTTACGCATAACAGCAAGAGTTATTTTTCACAAAGCGTGAATGAATCAGCAGAACGGACATCCAAGCGATGACAGGCATTAATTTTAGTCGACAGCGGAGCATCTTTAATCATATCCAGGTTCATCTAATGTGCATTTATCATAGCATGAATACAAGTTTTTGCTCTTACCAGCTCTGGTTCCTTATCTTTGCCCTTTTTCTTGTCCTTTGGAGCATCTTTCGGAGTCTCGGCTTCTGGCTTCTTATCCTCCGCCATGTTTACTACAGCAGCCGGCAAAGTTAATGCTAATCAGTATTTGTTACACGGGGACAGCAAGGGTGATATTTACCTTTAATGAGTCCGACTGTTCTATTAAAGATTTGTTGTTTTGATAATTAATTAGTTATTACAAGGCATAATTATTAAAGCGAACCGATCATATAAATTAAAGGTGAGATCAGCGTGAGCGTGAGCGTGATGGGGTTTTACGGCTCCACCCAACCCATTCGGTTGATACGGGCGCCAGAACAGAAGGCCCGGGACCGGGGTTTCCCCCTACTCTTATCGATAAATCCCAAGGGTTCTTTATCCTGCATACCACCATACACAGTAGTACACAGCACCCGGCCTTGTTACGCAGTTAGGCAGCACTGCAGAGTCACCGAAGAATTACAATTGTAACAATCATAATTCACAATCATAACGCCCCCCAAAAAAGGTGAGATCAGAAAGCATTTATTTCCCTTTGATTATTACAACGATTTAAAACTTTTCATTCCAGCTGTTCTGTCAGCAATAATAGATTGGTTCAGTCATTAATTCACTCTCGATCTTCTATTGGTTTCAATAGTTGAAGAGCTATAAGTGATGAGTGATGAATGATGGTATGATCCGTTACAATATTTTATGAAATGATCATGAAATAACACTTACAGGTCTTCTTCTGATCTTCAGACTTAAATAGGCTCTTACCCCTGCTTACGCTCTGCTCTTTTATTTTATTTTATTTTGAAGCATTTTATCGTGGCCGGAATGGATTGTGTTCAGGGTGATTCTTGAGATGATTGTCCAGCCTTTTTTTCGAAAGCTGCTATTGACGGGAATGCGACAATTTCTGACGGCAGTTGATTTCAGAGTTGAGCTATCCTGATTATAAAGCCTTTTTTCTGAGTTTTGTTCTTGCTGGCTGGTGGTAAAGTTCTGCTATTGAATTGGAAGAAATTTTGAGTTATTTGGGTGTTGTAATATTCCGTGGCTATTTTCTATTTTTCTATTAGGTCTTCTCTTGTTCTTCTGTACTGCAGGGTGGGAAGTTTACCTTTTCATAGTCTTTCTTTGTAATCTGGCAACATTCTGGTATCACAACATTGGAATTTTCTATTGCGGTGATGTGTTATTTAAGTGTGGTTTCCATACCTGATTAGCATATTCAAGGTGTGGCCTGACAAAGGATTTATAAAGGAGAAGAAATGTGTGTTTATCAAGGTATTATATGTTCTTCTGATGAGGGCCACGATGGAATTATATTTTTTAAATTTTCGCTTGGATGTGGTGTTCAAAAGTTAGCCTATTGTCGAGTATAACACCGAGATCTCTTTCGATTATTGCTTTGTTTAAGGGGCTGTCGTTCATCTGGTACTGCCTGTGGTTTGTTCCGGATCTAGTGATCGTTTATGCTTGAGCATTTGTCAGGGTTGAAAGTCAGAAGTTTTTCTTGAGTCTAGTGATACATATTATTTATATCTTCTTGAAGTAAGAGTGAGTCTGTAGGTTTAGTTATTTCACGGAATATTTTAGCATCATCAGCAAACAGGAATGTTGGGGACGATGTTATATCTGATAGCGAATTTATAAAGATGATAAAAAGTGTAAGCCCCAAAACTGACCCTTGTGGTATCCCGTTCTTAACTTCTGCCCATGCTGATGTAGCTTTATCGATGGTCATTCTTTGCTTTCGATTAATTAGGAAAGCCAATATCCAAGTTAATATATTTCCATTTATGCCATGATGTTGTAATTTGTTTATTAATCTTTGGTGTGGGACTCGGTCAAAAGCTTTTTTGAAATTCAGGAATGTAACATCTTTTTCTGACCCTCTATCCAGTATCTCTGTCCATTGGTCCAGAACCGTAAGTAGTTGTAGAAGGGTGGATCTACCAGTGATGAAGCCATATTGTTTATTACTCATGATATTATTTCTTATGAGGTGGTCCATGATTGATTTTCTTATTATTTTTTTCCATTTTTTTGCAGGGTACTGATGTTAAGCTGACTGGTCTGTAATTTCCGGCTCTTCTCTTAGCTCTCTTTTTGTGGATGGCTGTAATGTTGGCTGTTTTCCATGTGTCTGGTAACTGTCTTCGGTCCAAAGAATTTTGATATATGATACTAAGTGGTTTAGCTATCATTTATTTTATCTCAATTAATATTCTCGGATTCCGTTTTCTATAACTTGGATAGATGATGTAGAACTGAGGTTTCTGTGATGGTGAGATCTTGCTGTATTGTAGGAGTAGGATATGATGATGGTGGTGAAAGATTTCAGTGATCGTTAGATTTTTCAGAAAACACTGAGTTGAGGAACGTGGCTAAAGAAAGACTGAGCCTTCTCTCTTTTTTTTTCTGCGTATGCCCCAAATTTTTTAACTTGTTTTCTTTTTGTTCTGCAGTAATCTTGGTGGACGGTTTGGTTTCCGGTCTTAATGTATTGTTTCCATAATCTTTTTATTTCTTCTAATTTTGGTTAAAGGTTTATTGTCAACAGGTGTATTTTAAAGTGTTATCCTTTTATTCATAATCTTCGGTACACATCTATCTACTGCATTGGTGATTGTTTCATGAAAAAGTTCCCATTTCTTTTGCGTAGTTCTTTTTCTTCCCAGTCCTTCCTCCCAGTCGACGTCACTCAGTATCCTCATCTTGTCGAAGTTTCCTCAGTTGTAATTTGGTATTGTTTTTATGAATGTTTCAGATTGCTTTAAGTCTATTCTGACGTTCAGAATGCTGTCGTCGCTTTTACCTAGTGGCTGGTGGTAACACATGTTCGTTGTTTTCACGATAGCCGGTCAGTCTCTTAGTTCGAAACTAGTCTGCAGTTTAGAAGACTTTTATGCCTACTAAAGTACTTTGCAAGTATGTCGTCATTCTTCATTCCCTTCATAGTTTTGACATAAATACTGATGTGTTTTATAACTCACGATGCCCCGAGTTCCCGTGAGATAATCAAAACAATACAAATTCCGGTAATTTTCACATCGAGTCAGTATTTAAAGTTATTCATTGATGGATATTTGGAAAAATAAAGGCTCTGAGTATGACTTTATTTTATGAACATATTTTCCCGTGATGCTCAGAACGAAATATCTGGCGTCAAAATGGCCGACTCTGGTTGCTATCTTCATGCCTTTGGCCGATGAAAAGCCGATTTGCTTAGATTTCATCTATTGATTGGAGAATATTTGGCGCAATTCTGAAGAATAATGTAATTATATATTTTTCTATCTCAATTCAACCGTCACACTCTAATATTCACCGAATCAAAAGGTTTGCAATCAAACCGTTCCTAAGGACTCAACCTGTCTACCGATCCAGTAAAATGAGTAATCATAACGTCAATGTTTTGACTTGTAATGTTGGTTGTTGATTGATAACCAAACTACCAGAAGAAAAAAAGAAAACAAGAGAAAGACTACTTAGTAGTGTGTACCCGACCACGGAGTCCTCTCAAACGAATTTTGACTCCTGATAGCTGGCCAGGGACCACTAAGTAAGAGTAAGTTAGTGACTAAGTCTAAGTCGATGGGAACTTAGCTGTATTAACCATGAGCAGCATAGTGTCATCGATATCAGCCTCAAACTGTGTCCATTGAGCATGCACACTCGAGGATAAATGTCTTGTAGATTAGGGTTTTATCAGATTGAACTCTCATGACGTCAAAGGCCTTTAGTCGTGATCGAACCAAAGGCAAATGAATTGTGACCCCTCGCACCGAAACCCACACTAAGTCGTTGGGCATATTCGTGAGAAACTAGCATTGAGATTTCAGATGGGTTTAAAATATTGATTTTCATGTTTTGATGGCGAAATAAAGAGAAATATCTCTTCTGTCTGTGACAAATTGTTTTGTTTTTCTTTATCCGTTCATTTTTCCTGTACATGTTTTTATATGAAATAAATTATTAATATTCTAAATAAGTTCTGATATTGTGAGTATAATTAGGCCTATTGTTATTGTATTGACAGTTGAATCATTTTGAATCTTTGCCAACTTTTTAATGCGAATTTCTCATCTTCGATTACATGTGGGGTTGACCTGTAAACAGGCTGTAACTTTTGAACTACTGTTTCGATTTAGATAATTCTTGCATCAAACTGAATGGATTTGTGACAGCTATTGGGAGGCATTAAAACCTAAAAATGACAATGCGACTTAATGAAGGTTTCGGCTCGAGGGGTCACATTTATTAAACAAACTTGTATCACTAAGGTAGAGCTATAAAACCCAACAAGGCATTTATACTTTATATCATACCCCAACAAAAGAATGAATTTATTTATGTTTGTGTCATGAAACTCTGAGATTATATTGTTGGCTTATGTTGTTAGTTACGGTTTAATCCGGTTACTCGTACAGTGCTCATGGGCAGAGGCTAAGAGCATGTCAGTTTCACTTCAAATGAAAGCGCACTCTGAAAACTTTGCCATGTAGATAGGTAGATAAAACTTTATTCCAGACACAGATAAAAACAATGTGATACACTGTCCTTAGAAAATATGTATGTGCAGGCTATTTGTTTTAACGTGAGCGACCGCTCGTGCAAGTAAAAATAACACGAGTAAAAACTTGCTCGCGATAGAACTTTAGGTTGATTCCTTTGCCTTTTGTGCGCTTAGAGCTTTTCGCGCTGCCGCTCGTCAGCGCTCTGTGTTCGACGATATTCGGCAATGTTAGCAGCGAGTGGAATTGGTGATGAGCTGATGTCCAATAGAAATCAACATTGTTTTACACACAAATTAATGAAGACCCATAATGAATACAATCACATAAAGTCATAAAGCAGGGCGTTTGGTATGGTAAACATGAGCTTAAACATAAACATAAACTCAAACATAAACTTTCCGCTGATTGACTCGCACTTACTGCTCCTGTTTACAACAGTATTTAAAGGAATTAGAGGATCAATTTTAGCATATTATTAAATACAATCAGGGATTATTTCTTAAGATAACTAATACAAGTACAGTAAAACCTCGATGTGTCGAAGTTCGTGGGGTTAGCTCAAATACTTCGACTCAAGGATATTTCGACGGACAGATCGAGGGCCGTTATGATATGACCGTTATGATCCCAAACCGTGCTCTGACGTTATGATTAACTGCATGCGTTATGAACCCATAAACTATGAACGGTGATCTCACGACTTACGAGAAATGATTAGGAGAAATTGAAATTGGAACTTTTAATTAAAAAATATTAATCAACGTGTAGATCTAAGGCTGGATTTCTTAAATTAACTCTAGTTTTGAATAGGCGCGGTCTTTTGTCGACAATTCATTAAATATCATCACAAGCACACCAACAACAATGCTTTAGTCAAAATCCACTGTCTATTGATTTTAGGAGTCAGCCAAGCTCTGGTCGCGGTCTAGCTTTTATCGGTCATTCATCAAAGATCATCACAAATACACCAACAACAATACCTTATAGCTTAGTTGAGATCCACGGTTCGTTGATCTTTGGAGTCAGCCAATCAAAGCTCTGGTCGCGGCTTAAACAGAGGAGAGATAAAGGCTGCCGACTGCTTTGTGGGGGCGGGGATGTTTTGATGCTTAATTTGTAAACAACAAACTATCTCTCTCTCTCTCTTTGAATTTACCAAACTGAGAAATAGGCTCATCGAATTTTTCGACTTCGAGCTACAGATCGAAAATATGTCTCTGGGACACAGAAAACACTTTGACACAAGGATAAATTCGAGAATGAGACGTTTGAGGGACAGATGTTAATGCTAATAGTAAAGTATAGGAGAATCAATGGGACTTCGAAAACACTTCGACACAGGGAGACATTCGAGGGACGGACGTTCGACACATCGAGGTTTTACTGTAGTCTCTTCTTTACACACCAAAAATGCATTGTAAAGGGAAGGCAGATAAAAGCCCTGCCATTTCTTGCTCACATGAGCAGTTGTCCTTGTATGCTTGATTGGCATGTATTGAAATCTATTTTTCGCAAATCTGATTTTCGCGGCACCTGATTTTCGCTGTCAAACATGAACCACGAAAAAAAGGTGCCCGTGATAAATACCTGCTCTGCAGTATGTTGCAGTCATTGCTGAGAACATGTACATACATTGATATTGCTTATTAAAGGGAGGGGGAATTGGTTACAAATGGACTTTGAGTCGTTATTTGATACACCAAAAATGATTCCTATGCCTGGCCCACACAAGGAATATCATCGCTAACGATTTCGCGGGAGATATATTGCTTATTAGGCGTGATGTCAGACGCTGTGATGAAACACCGAGTTGCCCATCTTTTGCAATGGGCCTCGTCATATCATTGTGTCCTGCGACTAAACTCCTGGATATTTTTTTATTTTCTTTTCGGAAATAGATAGAATAATCATTTTGCCACCAGTCAGGCGCGAAAAAAAAATATTTTTCGTTATTTTTCTTATTTAAACAAGCGATTTTCTAGGACACCTACCATTGTTTCTCATCCTGAAACAGTAAAAAGGTCAGCCAGAGTGCACCACGCATGCGCTTTCGTTTTGTAAACAACAAACATATCCTTTTATGGCGAAGATGGCCTGCTCTGATTGGCTGAAATCTATAGCTTCACGAGGACCAATCACGGCAAGCCCTCAGCTGACGTTTGCCTCCTATACTTTGCAATGGAAGCCATTCTCCCATAGGCGCAATGCTAATCCCGATATTCGCAATGCATTATTTCCTTATGCTTGCATCCAGGCATGGTGTTATTGGCACGGAATGCTATCAATTGGTGCTATGAGTCAATAGAACATCACTTAAAATTTAGTTCCCCATCCCTTTAAAAACTCTGAAAGTTGGGTGAGCAGATTGCTCACCATGGCAGATGCAGGCGAGTGAAATTTTGCTCACGAGAGTAATTTAAATCATAAGGCCTGCATGTAAGCTGTAAGTGCGTTGACATGTGGCTAATAGCTATGAAATGCTTGAAACAACATTCTGTGCAGCCTCGGCCATGATGGCTTAATTGTGGCTCAGTGCCACCAGCATTAAGCATGGTCACAGCCATAGCTAGTGAGTCACATTTTTTTAATGATTTATTATGCCCAATATAAGCGAAGACATTCAGTACCCTATATTAAAGCATTCAGATTACTCTGAATCTCCAGTTTGGAGAGGTTACTAAGCTCTAGAAAGTCCCATTTTTGGTACACTCAACAATTCCGCATACCAATGCTGTAGGATTGGGCCTCTTCTAGGGTTTGGAGCTCTTCCTTCTAGCAAACAAAACTGATTCCGAAATGTCCTTTTTTTTCCTATTTTTTAATTTTCCATAATTTTTATTGTTTTTTTTTTTCCATTCTAAAGGAAAAAAAAAACCCAAAGCAAATTACAAATGTAACATATGTACTGGTATAAAAGTTGAAACAATGAAAAAGAGAATCAAATGGCGGGGAGGGGGGGGGGATGAAATGAGGATTTGTTAATTTCCTTTTATTTGTTTGTTTGTTTGTTTTTGTTTGTTTGTTTTTGTTTTGTTTATAGCAGAAGCTTTCTTCACTTTAAAAGGTAGAACAGAGAAAAAAATATCATAATACTAATTAGTAATTAGTAATGGGCACATATTGAATTAATTTAAATTAAGTTTGTTATTCGGATTCGTGGAACTCTTCATTCGAAGCCGAAGCTTCGGAAATTAGCCAATATTCGTGAAGTCTCGAAGTCTGAAGCTTCAGCCCATATCACTAATACTAATTATAACATAAATATACAATGACACAATAATTAATACAATGAAAAAAGTTTTTTTTATTAGTTGAGTCAACTGGATCTCCATTAGTTTACATGGTGAAAAAAAAAAATCAATGTTTTGATTTGATCCCAGGCAAAGCTGAATCAGGCTGTCCCGCTCCAAACTGAAGACATTTTTGGGTGTCCAGCACCTGGGCAATCAGAGACTGTCTTCAAAATTTTTTTGCTTCGGTGTGAAGTGGTTGATAGCTGACGCCACATTTTTTGCAAGCAGTTGCTTATTCCAACATAGCCAGTTGCTAGTTTTCGAGGATTGTAATGCTAGCCATGATGGATGCTATGGGGTTTCTCAATGCTTTCTACTTCACAATCATTAGAAGACTTCTTTTTTGTCTCAATCGATTGCAATCCCATGGAGAGGTGTGAGTAAACGTCCTATGTGAGGCACCAGGGCAAAACCCTGTATATGTCGCAAAAAATAATTTTGGAGTTAGCCATATCATCTGATATGATTGGAAAGCTGGACATTTTGGTACATAGTTGTTTCAAAGAAATAAGTTGATTGGTCACTGAGATACGGCCATTTGAAGTCAGATATAACCAGAATATGCGTATTCTAAGAAAATCAATCAAGAAAACATTGCTGTGAGTTACAGGGGCAACTTTTGACCCTTGATTGTGGTCTTGTTTCTTGCTTCACGATTAGTTGGATGGTGAATGAATCCAGTCCAAGTTAATATTACCAGAAAGTAGAGAGGACAACCTTCACAATAATATCAAGGTCATTTAGGTGCGATGTGAGACAGCCGAGTTGCTGACAATTGAAAACGAAGATTAATGGGTTATTTCTCTCGAGTAAGTGGTCTATTATTCTTACGGGTGCCTCAATTAAAACAATAAGTGATGCATTTATATTGTGATCTGAGTATTAATGCATGTACACCATCATGAAGAAGAATGAATTCCGCGTCAAATAAGGTGAGAATCTCAGAAATGTCAAACATTGCCCCAGTTCACAAAATCGCCTCTTGGAGCCTCACAAATCAATGACCAGGATTACAGATTGCTGATACAAGGAAGCATTATTTAGATTTTTGAGCGAGAAACTATTAGAAACTCACATGCTCTGTCTATAGGCACAGCAATTATGAATGTCATTACGAAACAATGCTCAAGCGTTAAAATATATTTAAATATTTATCAATTATCATACATGTATTTAAAAAGAAACCAGGTTTATTTTAAGAATAAGAATAATTTATTGTAAAATATTCAAAAGATAAATATACAAATACAAATAATCAGAAATATATATATAGTGTTACAAATGGTTTGTACATGTCTTTACTTGTTGTACAGAAAATTTCCTCATGTATGAGGTGGACAGCCCTCCCCCCTCCCCTGCATGCACCCCAGTATATATATTCAGTGCTGGCTACACCCCTGAGAATCAAGCACTCGAAGTAGCTGAGTAGTATGTCAATGAAGCATAGAAGATATATGAGCGGTTTTGAAAAAGGTTTTCTTAAAAATGAAGAATTTTTTTTCTCTAAACTGATAAAGATTCAAAATGATCTGGTACAGGCAGGACCTCTCACTTGTGTCTGGGGTGTGCATACCGGTCGTACACGACTACAAGTATGTAAGTAGCCGATAGAAGAACGTACTGCACAATCAGCAATGTCTTTCCGTCAATGAACTGTGCAAACCCTTCTCCTCCTTCGCCATCTTCTGAGCTACCAGAATCATAGTCGCTGTCGCATTCCACTTTGTAATCTCTATCTGGGCAGTCCCAAGCCCCAAACTCCAGCGCGCGGTGTTTATCAACCGGACTTTGCATCCATGCAATAACCTGACTGACTCCAAGCAGCCAAACATCCTCAAATCCACTCAGAGTGTGAATGAAGTCCTTCAGTGCGTTCTTCTGTAAATTATCATTCAAACTTTCGATACGAATATTCACCTGGAACGGTGCTTTGTTTGATCTGTAGTTGCGCATGAAATTATTGTAGAGAACTTTGTAGATCTTGCTGGTGCTTGTCAGTTGGTTGTCTTTGTGACTAACGCATGCATCCAAGTACGAGCACGAGATTGGAGAATGTGCAAGTCTGAGCAGGGGAACCTCCCACAATGCCGGATACGAATCCTCCGGGCAGAATCCGGAATTTTTGCAGAATTCTGGTGGGACTCCATTTGTCAGGGTCACCGGCCATTCTGTCTTGTCCTCCAAATTAGTCGGTCCCCCAAGAAGAGTTGAATCCCAGAGGAAGCCAGCATCAGCGAGCATCTTGAACTGTTCATCCTTACCAGGCTGCTGTAGAGGGGCTCGCATGCCTTTCAATTCTTCTTCCGGAACATATCCACCCTGCGCCAGTGTGGACTGATAGTTGGCTGTGTTCTCACGCCACTGACGAGTAGTCCAAGACCCAGGCCACGTACTGTTGTACCCTTGAATTGCTATTTCATGGCCACGTACGAACATTTTGTGAATGTCACATGACCTCGATCCTTTCCCCAAGACAAATGCGGTAATACTTGCTGGGCAACGGTTTGGGTTGGTGATACTGGCCGTGAAGACCTCGTTGATTTGTGAGCGGACGGTCGACGTGATTTTCCCAGAGAAGGTGAAAGTGACAATCTGAGGAGTGTCATCTTTGGTGAACCCTCCTGGAATGCTGAATCTGTCTTCATAGCAATCAGGAAGAAGGCATGCGGAATTCTCTCCAACCACCAAATGCTGTGAGACTCCAAGCACAAAATAAAGAAGCAATATGGTTGACATCTTGAATTTCTGGGCTTGAATGCCACGCAGAATGCTTCTGCTTCTGAAAGTTATCAATAGTGCTCTATGAAATTGTGCAACACTATTTTCATGGGATAAAAGTCGACGGTCAAATCTCTGCTAAGTCTAGCTGCTTCAATCACGGCTGTGCCATAAATGGTATCTGATATACATGATGGATGCTGTGGCTTAAACATTACCTTTTCTCAGATGAAATTTAAGTATTAGAATACTACTGTAAAGATTTAACCTTTTCTGAACTGGCCTGTCCTGAAGGTAAACATCATTAGTTATTCACTTCGTATACTGGTTCAGACAGCTTATCACTTTGAAAAGAGTCGAGTGGATTCTCTGATCCTAAGGTACATATATCTTTCTTCGTCGAAGGGAGTCACGGATGGAGATATAGTAATATGAAAGGTTAAATAGTCGCTTCACTTCTTTCAATTATTTATTGCTCTAATTTACCGGTGTGTTTGGGGTGTCAACAACTCACACCCAAAAGAATAAGTAAGAACACGTGATTGCAATTTAAGAGGACTTTGAATTTACACTAGTGAGTAAATGGTAACCATGGGTACAGTTGTGTGCTTATTAATATTATAGGTACCTCTGATTATTTTGAGTTGGTAGCAAATGACAGAAGATGCATCATGTGAAACTAACACGGAACAAATTGAAGGCATAACAACTGCTGTGGGCGAATTCCTAGACACATCGAATTTGAGAGGGTTAAGCTCCTCTTGTTCACTATTGGGAGCCGTGTGTTACTTCTTTCAGCAGTTCTGACAAAAGCAATCTCGCACTCTTCGCGTTTTGAGTGAGATTTTAACCGGTCTTGAATTTTATTCATAGCTTACGGATCATTTTATAATTGGGTTCTTCGCTTTCATAAAAGCCAATGATGTCTCAAGAACATTTTTATGAGAAAAGAATTTGGCTGTATCATCTGCGCACATATTTACATCGCACTTCTGGACGCAGCCAGGAAGGTCGTTTGTTTACATGTGAAATAAATAAAAGCTACACCATTAGATTAGAACATTGGGGTACCCCTGTTTCATTTTCTGACCTACATTTATTTATGCTTACAAACTGCGTGTAACCCTTAGTTGAGAATTGAATCACGACTGATTTAAACCTCGAACGCCGTAATAATCTAATATTTACAGTAAAATTGCATAGTCCACGGTATCGAATGATTTCTTCAGATCAATGGAAACCACTACCTCTCTCTAATTTAGGCCATTTAAAACCCTCACTGACACTCTGTGGAGGCTAGTCTGAGTGGAATGCGTCTTCCTGGTTAGCGACATGTCCTAAACCAGGCCTCGTTCACTTCTCTAACACTGCGTGCGTGTGGACGGATGTTGCTTGTTCACAAAAGTTGAAGCCTGAATTCCTCTTCTCAGTCGCATCGTCTTCTTAACACTAATTGTAGTGGTCAGTTAACTTGGTTTTGTTGTTGAATACATAAACCTATTCGGAAAATTAAATTTAAGAAAGAGAATCGGATTCCTACTTACTCATGTCTTAACTGTCTCCTTATGTTATGTAATATCTCCGTGCCCCGTTTGAATGATGTCGCATCTCGATGGTCTTCAGCCTCTTTTCTCCTCTGACTCGGATTCTCAGATCATTCATTTTGTGTCCAGACATGCCAACAGCGTCATGTGTTGTTCAGGTGAATTAATCACGTCAACAGTATTTCATTGCTGATCATGGCTGATCATGACTAATAGCCATGATCAGCTATGAAATGGCTAACAATCATGATCATGGCTGATGATAATTCCTACCTTGTACTCCCCATTTTTATCTTCACTAATTGGACGTTGTTCCTATTCTAAGACAAAATCTCGGTTTCGTTGAGTATGTTATCATTCGGAACGGGCGACTGAAGGCCGCGTCTGTTGAGTCCGAGAGTGTGCGACGTATATTCTGAAGGGAAGTGCATGATATCGTTGTGATTGCCTGGGGGCATCCTGCGTGGGGTCTGGTGCCACTTAATTGCCACCTGTGATTGATTCAATCAGCCTCGTTATGATTTATCGCTGAGTCTTATTGCTGTGTGAATATTCATACCCGATGCGAATCTCCATGTCAATCCGTGCATGTTACAGCGTGCTGACAATGTCGTCACTTGTGGTGCTGCGTGTATATTGAAGAAACAGGTGAAACCGAAAGGCGTTTATTTCACGTGACTGCATGCAGCCACTTGTGTGGCAGAGGCCAAACAGATTTAATGTTTCACCACGTTCATGCTAAGTGCCGAGTCAGCAATAATTGATGACAAGCACAAAATAGCAGTGCAGGTCGTCTGCTTGCAGTCCGTTCACGCATCCATATCTGCCGAACGAACGAAATTCATGGAAGTTGCGCTCTTTTTGCCTGTGAACCCGAGTGACCCCAACTCATGTGCTGCGCTATTATTAAATCGATGCAAACAACGCAGATGATCATTCCTGGAAATGAGTCGCACGTGTCTGGTATGTATCTACAGTGAGCACCTGGAGGTCTACACCGTGCATTGCCTGATTGCGTGGCCATGTGATGGCTGCTCGGTGCTCTGAGCAGCATTAGACATCAGCGTGCTTCGTTTGTTGTTGCTGCCATGGTTGCGTGCATCTCATCGATTGCTTTTCCGCCCCATTGCTCGCTGGATCTCTTGCCATTCGGACGACGTCTGTGCTAACCTCTGCCGTCATGTTTCCTGGGTGAGTGAACAGTATTCAGATGAAGTATTAATTACAGCGGCATCAGTGTATTTCAGCTGGTTTATTTATTCATTGCTTATACGTCACCATTATTGACTCATGGCTGTCAGACTACTGCCCTTTCAGGGCGCAATTGGTGTTTGTACATATTTGTTTAACATTGTTGATTGTGCATTGAGGCTGATAGGTTTTATAATCTGGTGTATTTACTTTGAGTACTTTCCTGTAAATATAGCCAAATGTGGCGCTGTCTGCTTGTAATTCTAATTTTGAGGCGCGATTGCTTAGGCAGTCATTAAAATTGAATTAACGAGCGTAGGCATGGCTGTCTATTTGTTACCCTCTGTTACCCGATACTGCCTGATTAGGAGGCCAGAGAGGTAACCACACACCTGGCTCTGTGCTGGCTGGAAACACGATCTCCACTCGGGGCTTCTGTTTGTTGTGAAGTGGAGCGACTGAGGTATCAATATTTCACTCGCATGAATCTACGATGAATCAATCGATGCATCACTTGCATGTCCGCCATCAAATGCGCCGACTCGATGTTTACTGGAATCACTGATTTGGGAGATTTTTGAAGCCAAGTTTTCTTGTTTCATGAATGGTTCGTCGATCCAAACTGTCCTGTCAATTCAATGCTTCAGCACTCAATTTCATAGAGTATAGTTGAGTTGACTCTATATGGTTCGTATTTCCTGGCTGTTAAGAGCGTATTGTATATAGTGAACAGGTTTTTTTTCTGTTGCGTCTAATATTTTAATCCGCCACAGAAGTAAGCATCCTTTGGGGAGAGGGGAAGCTCCGATCAATATATAGGTGAATGGAGCCATGACTTCAGTGTTTTTCTGTTGTTGATTTCCAGAATTATCGACAATTTACTCTCAATCAAATATCAACGCAAATATTTTATTCAAAGAAAAGGTAGAAGTTCAGAACGAATGGAGGACGAGGAGGAATGTTTCGTTGGGAAATATATATTATTTTCATGAGATATATGCACAAGTTGTACAAAATATTCATATAAGAAAGAAAAAAAAAAGAGGAAAAAAAAAAAACCCAAACACACAAACCGACACTCAAGGCACGAATTGAATTGATTGATTTTGCCATCAATTATACAACAATGGCGCTTGGAAGGGATTTTTTTGGGGAAATTTCTGGCTAAACAGGTAGAATATCTAAGGATTCGTGACGTCAGAGGCGTCTGATGGAAGTTCTCTGTGCAAATAACGACCATAATTATGTTACACATGAAGTTGCAATGATGATTGCGTGATATAGCTCAACTGCCAGGTCACGTCAAGGTCATGTCCAAGGTCATGAGGAAATCTGAAGGCCATTTTATTTACAATGTAATTCATGATCACTGAAAAGGACATTCAAATTTAGCCATAATTCTGAACGTCAAATTGTTTTCTTTAGAACCTTTTATTGTTATTAATGACTTTTTGAAGAAAATATTTTTTATTCCTTCTCACAAGCTTGGTTAAATTATTCAATGCTTCTTCCTAATCTCTTCCTTGATTGTGTTTGATGTTTATTGTTTTTTGTTTAATTGTGTTTTGTTTTGCGCCTTTATTTTGGTGCAATATAATTATCTGTTCGCCAATTTTAAATCCCTTGTGGATTTTGTTGGATCATAGTGTCCTTGCGTCTTTGTTTTTTATCCGTGACTATTTCTGATGTTTTATATAATTGTTCTGAATAACATTTAGAATTAATTGAAGCCTTATTTTTTTATAATAATCTGAGGTGTAAGATTATGAATATTGGTAAAATATAGAAACATTCGTTGGTTATGGAAGTCGCTGAAATAGATCAGAGTTCATGTTTTCATGCCACGTGATCATTTAATCAATTTTAAGCTGATTGCGGATTTTCTCTCACTTAAGCTTCGTAAATTCTGAGCCAACGACAGAATTACGTTGAATGATCGCAGAGAATCGGGAAAATCATCCTGTTTTGTGTTCAGTGGAATTATCTGATTTCTGAATTATCAGTTTTTGGAATTATTTTGTTGCCTGCTGTTTGTGAATTAATAGAAAGGAGAAAAATCATGAAAAAAATGAGAATATTACCACAAAAGAGCAGGTCAGATTGAAGAATTCTTTTCTTTCGGAATAAACGTTTCTTTATAAAACACAGATGAATTTCGAGTGAGATTCATCTTCGTTTGTGACGATGCCATTGAAGACAGCAAAGTTAATTCCAAAATCATCACTTGGCAAAAAGACGTCGTCGAAGAGCGTTGCAAATATTGGAATATTCCGACCTATTCCGTTCAGGTTCGTCTTGTGGTGCACAGAGAAAAAGTTTTCTCTCAAAATTCTTCTTGAACTAAGCGTTAATTGGTGCAATATATTCAGTGGAGTTGAATGAAGCAGGTATATCTTTATATACTATTTTGGGCTCGTAATTACTTTGTGAGTGTCTTTGCTGTCCTGATTCCCCAGATCTGCAATCGGATTTGCTGTGAATTAAGCACAGAGTTAATCTGATCATTTCATTCTCCATTCCTCTTACGTCTGCCAATATCGCTAATGCGGATATTTTGATATTTTGTCGTTGAATAAAACAACCGTGTTTCTGATGCATATTTATTCGCCAACTGATCCTCATCTGACCTCCTGACCTTTTGCTTACATTTCAATCTCCCTCTGCTGCATAAATCCATTTCTGTCCTAATTATGAGAAGTACGCATGACGTCATTCTTGTTGCCTGGCTCATAGTGACCTCACCGAGCACTCGGTCAGCACTTAATTTTGCATTATTAAGTATTGACTTTTGAGGTTGCTGGTCATGTTTCAACTGGCAGAGATTTCTAGATTCTAGGCAATCTGGATATCTAAGAAGACCACCCACTCTGTGGCGAGGTGGCCTCAAAATCCTCTCCACTTCTTCTTTGGTCCAATGCAACTTGTTGTTTCAGAATACGTGATAGAATTTCATGCATCAGACAGTCTATTTCCCACCAAACCATCTTGTGGATATCATCAGCTTTGCTCTCTCTTTTTTCCCCTCTTGATCCTTTTGCCTGCGTCGTGATATTGGCCATCAGATTGGAGCTTATCACTCTATTGATTAATTGAGTTGTGTTTCAGCTTTTAGCTTTCTGTGGCAAATGAAAGAAAGAAGGAAAAATCAGCTCACTTCTTGGTGTATACCAGCAACTGATGTTGTTACGGACACTTGTGTTATCAGTGATCGGCTAATCCTTCTCGCTTACTCACCAGTCTCAATTTAGCAACAGTTGATGCGGAATAATTCTCCATTTGATCCATTTTTTCCAGCATGGCATCTGAGGCTGTGAAGGTCATTGTGAGGAGTCGGCCGATGAATGAGAGGGAGCGTGACCTCAAATGCAAAGAGGTCGTCACCATCGACACCAAGATCGGCCAGTGCTCCATGAGAAACCCTGCTGACTCCAAAGCGCCCCCCAAGACGTTCACCTTCGATGGTGCGTACGGAAGCGACTCCACAACTGAAACCATATACGCTGACATTGGATACCCGTTGGTGGAGGTGAGTATTGATTGAATGATGTACTGAATGATTGATGCGCCTGGCAGGGAGTCACTGAGGGATACAACGGAACGATCTTTGCGTATGGACAAACAGGATGCGGGAAGTCATTCAGTATGCAGGGCATCACGAACCCTGCAACCCAGAGAGGTATCATCCCACGGTATGCCCAAACACTAATTTATGCTAATTTATGCAAATTAATGCTAATTCATTTTTTAGAGCCTTTGACCACATTTTTGAGACAATCACCGTCTCAGAAAAGTCGAAATATCTTGTGCACGCTTCATATTTGGAGATCTACAATGAGGAAATTCGCGATCTTCTCGGAAAAGATGTCAAACAGAAACTGGATTTGAAAGAACATCCGGAAAAAGGAGTTTACGTGCAAAGTGCGTTTCTCTTTCAATTGTGTCAATTCATTTACAAGACGATCTTGTTCCAGATCTCTCTATGCATCCCTGCAAACACGTCTCAGATTGCACTAAAGTCATGGAGAGAGGTTGGAAGAACCGCGCCACTGGATCGACCCTCATGAACGCTGACTCATCACGGTCTCATTCCATTTTTTCCATTCACTTGGAACGATGTGAGCAGGATGAGGAAGGAGAGGATCACATCCGAGCGGCGAAACTCAATCTGGTTGATTTAGCCGGCAGTGAACGCCAAGCCAAAACAGGTCAGTGACAGAGGTCAAGAGGTCATGTGATCAATCTTCTCTACTAGGCGCCACTGGTGATCGGCTGAAGGAGGCGACCAAAATCAACTTGAGTCTCTCTGCGCTGGGAAATGTCATCTCTGCTTTGGTTGACGGCAAATCCAAACACATTCCGTACCGTGATTCCAAACTGACACGTTTATTGCAAGACTCCTTGGGCGGGAACACCAAGACCCTGATGGTTGCGTGTCTGTCACCCGCTGACAACAATTACGATGAAACACTGAGTACGCTACGATATGCAAACAGAGCCAAAAACATCAAGAATAAACCAAAGATCAACGAAGACCCTAAGGACGCCCTGCTCAGGGAATACCAGGCGGAGATTGAGAAGCTGAAAGCGATGCTTCGTGGGGAGATCCCCTCGGACCCACAAGGTACGACGCCCAGCGGTTGTTAATGTTTTAATCAATTTGTTGTTTATCAGCATTGGCTGCTGTTGCCGCTATGGGGGGTGGAGGAGCACCCCCTCCCCATCAGACAACTCAGAAACAGACGTCAGCTGAGGAAACGGAAGTCATTGAGAACGCAAAGATGAGAATTCGCGAGGTTTGTGTTTGACTTTGATGTGACGAGCATTATGCGGATTTTCTTCCTAGGAATACGAGGGAGAAATGATGAGAATGAAACAGGATTTTGAGGATATGAAAATGTCGAAGGAGAAGTTGGAGGAGGAGATGGGGCACTTACAGGAGCACTATCAGCAGGAACTGGCCAACGTTGAAAGCCACATCACGTCCCCCGGGCAGGTCATGCACGCAGGTTGGTTGCTTTGATGTCTTTGGTTCCCTCTGCTCTTAGCTTAGCCTCCTCATTCTGTTAAACAGGGAAATATCACAGACACGAAAAGTGCGATGTTCGCGGTTGATCACGAAAATTTCATGTACGAATATTCAGAAGCCCAAGACTATGTTATAGTTATGGCAACACAATATAAAGTGTTAGTCTTGGTTCATAATGCAGTCAGTCAAGTGACTCAAGTGAACATTAGGTTGATTGCTCTTCAATCGATTTTTCATCCACTGCTGTGTTTACATTGTAGTAATACTGGTAGTATTCATTCTAGCTACTGCTCATATGACGTAGAGTCGTAGACACCACGGTTTCAGGTAGCGAGGGTTTGATTTCTTAGTGACTGTGACGTATTGAAGCATGTTGACCTATAATCAGTTTCCTGGGAAGGTGATGCCTGTTCACGAACTCTACTGCATAAATTAATACACTTCCGTCATCCACTCATTGACACTGCTCACCGATCTTGAGGTGGCTCCAAAGTTGACATGGTTTAGCAAACGCTGGAGTTCGACTTCTATTGTCATTTTTTTGAGATTCCTGGCAAGGGCCGATCAAACTTGAAAGGATTGGCGGCATCTACAAAGCTTTGACTTTCTCTATGTTATTGCCTTTAATTGTTTTGACTGTCTCCGCTCGCCTCACGGGTTGGACACATGGCCATACTTTGTAACATGGTTAAGGAAATCGCGCGTGTCTGCTAAAGCTTCATTGATGCATCGCTGATTGGATAAAAGTGCGTTATTGCCGGTGGCTTCAGATCTTTTAACATATTATGGTTTACATAGTAACTTATTTTCATGAGAGATTTTAGTGCTGTGAAATATTGCTATTTTAACTTAGTTACCAGCGTGCTATCTGAAACAGGAAACAAGAAAGTTGGCGTCGTAAAAGGAACTTCATCAGCACAGACGCAGTTCACTTCAAGTGGCTTTGGCAGGTTGAACGCGTGGGGGGAGGACGAGGAAATGACGTATGGCAAGGAGGCGGAAGATGACCCTCACTACGTCTACTACCAGGGCCAGCACTCGCTGACCTATCAGAACGCGCAGGCTGCCAGGGAGGCGCATCTCAGATCGCTAGGGCAGCACAAAGGTGCCTCACTTTAACCGCTTGGAGAGGAGTCACTAACTCATGTCTCTGTGTCTGGATTGATGGCTAATTATGGAGTGTGATTCATGTGCTAACCTCGTTGTTCTTCTGTCTTGATGTTTGCATTTGGTGGTTTTGATCGGCTGAATATTTGCAAATTGCACAGTAACAGTAACAGTTAACTGTCGATATGATTTCAGATGTTGGTGAAGAGTTGCCTCCGGATGACCAAGCGGTAAGCCCTTCCTTCTCTCTCCTCCTCTTTTCACACTCTCTTGCAGGAGGATGACCGTGCGTACACGGAGCCCTTGACCGAATCCAGCGCTGTGCATCTGGCCACCACCGCTGACCAAGAGGGCATCCTGGCTCCGCGTTCCTCTCCACTGGGTCACTCACAAGTGGCGGCCAACATGCAGCCGGAGGAAGCCATGCGAAGGTTCGTGTCTGATTGTCGCTCTCGTTGCGCTCGCAGTGTACTCTGCTACGTCGCTTATTCTAACCGTTGGAATTCTGTTCAGTTCAGTCATTAGCAGTTCAATGGACGCGATGCAAAGGTATTTGCGCTCAGGGTCAGATAACAAATTTTGTGTGCCGTGCTCACTCCTAGATCAACTTGTTCACTTTCAGTCACTATAAGTTTTCTCTTGTTTTACTTTGCATGGCATAGAAAAGTGAAAAGGTGAGATTTCTGGCCTCTTTGAGATGATGACCTTTATGCCATGTGACCTTCAGATCATGTGACCCCTGCGCTTCAAGTGATGACCTTGCTTTATGTCGTTTAACCTGTTGTACGTACGGGTCGACATGTTTGTGAACTTTTTTTTTTTTTTGCATTGCACACTTTTGGTTTTTGCTTTTCTCGCACCGTTTTTATGTGTGGATGCGCTGTTTAATATCAATGGTAGATCGATAGTTACGCTAAAGCCATCGTTAGCAATTATTCCTCTTCTGGTTATTTTCGCAAGAATTTTGATGTGAAAGCCTAGATATTTTGATGAATGTTGTTGAATGTTTCTTTATTCTAGCTAGCATAATCATGCTGTGTAGATGAGTGGAAGGATAAAGATAAACGCTGTTATGTAATGAACTTTTCAAAAGGATATAATATGCAAATTAGGTTCATTTATTATGCGCAGGTGTAATAATAAAGCATTCTCTGATGCAGGCTGAAAGAGTTAGAGCAAGCGATGGTGGGCGGAGAGGACGCGCACAACGAACAGGTGAAGGAACGGAGGCGCAAAAAGAGGAAGTACGCGGAGGAGCACAAGAAGAAGCTGCAAGGTCAGAGGGCAAAGGGCAATCAGCGAGAGGTTGTGACACTTGTTGATTTCAGCCGCTCTTGCGCAGATGGACGGAGAGGACATCATGCTGGGAATTTACGACAATGTGCAGGAGGAGCTGAAAGTGAAGAACAGCATGTTATCCAAGGAGAAACAGAGGGTGCGCTCTTCCTGACCTCTGACTTTTAAGAGTCTGACCTTGTTCTAATCTCTCTCTTTGTTATTTAGAGTGAATCTCTGAGGCAGGAGATCAGAGATTTGCAGTCAGAGTTTGAGTGCGATCGCATTGATTATTTGGACACAATTCGGAAGCAGGAGAAGGAGACGAATTGGCTGCGAGCAGTGGTTGACCGCATCCACCCCTGCCTCCGGAGGGACTGCAACTTCGTCAATTTGGATCGGATCAAAGCGCAGTCGGATTTCAATGAAGAAACACAGCGGTGGGATCTGCCAAAAATGGTCATCGAAAAGAACACACTGCCGCCTGCCGGTTCGTCTCCTGGTTTTTGCAACGCTTATTTTGAGTTTATTTCTTGCTGCAGCTGGAGGTAAAGCAGATGTTCAGAACGGAGCAGCTTTCGCTCGACCCTATGACGACTTTGGATCTGAGGATCGATATATACAGGTCGGTTACATATTGCCAGGGAAGGTTAATATTTTCGGATCTCTTTGTTAGAAATTGCATCAAAGTACGGAGCAAGATTTGGCCAACAATTATTTCAAAAGTAAACGAAAAGAAAAACTGTTGGACAGAAGCAAAACCAATTTGGCAAGAGGTGAGATGCTCACAGGAAATTTTATTATAATCATTATTATAATTTTACCATCCCATTTTGAAGGGACCACAAGTCCAAATAACAATTACATCGTGAACGGCACTTCTCCAATCAGTTCTGCATCCACGTGGCAGAGTGACACGATGCGAGAGGTAGGTGCAATTTGCAAACACAGCACCTCCTGAATTACCAAAACGTATTTTAGGAGCAAATAAGAGCGGCCAAGGTTCACGGCCAAATGTCAGGCGACGATTTTGGTGTCCGGAAACCAATGCGGTTAGAATCGCTGTCACAATCGAATGGAAAACCAGCGAAAAAGAATCGCAAGAACAAAATGAACCTGGAGACGTTTTGATTCTATGACCCTATGACCCCCTGCAGATAAACGCCATGTTATGCATCTACAACAATAATCCGTCCAATTTGTTTTTGTTGAATATTTTTATTTTTTTTTGCGAGTGGAGAGATTTCTTGACTCAATGCTTCTTGTAGCTGATGCACTGTTAAGTATTAATTGCTGATTACGTTAGCCAATTTGTGCCTTTTTCTCTTGGTTATATTTTCAGTCGATCTGAGAAATGCACCAAACATCGCTTTGATCATTCCTCTCTTTGTGATATCAAAAAGCTCAAATATTTCATAGATGAACAAAAGGCTGACAACTCAACTTTATTCTTTGTTTCGCTTTAAGTCATTTATTGGTAGATGATTATATGCAAACATAAGTTTTAATTTGAAGATCGCAATGAAGAGCATTTATGACACACGTGGAGGCTGTGGGCAGACTTCTTAATTGTGTTTTCACAGCATTTTGAGCGCAAAACTTAAGAATTCAGCTTTCATTTGCTAATTTATTCCAATTTCATTCTTCTTTTTTTTCCTAAATTTCAACCTGTTCCTGTGTTGTGAGGTGACATGTGTGATCTTGCAATAATAAGATGTACGGAAATCCCAGTTGACCT
>KB292522.1:0-16102 GCA_000328365.1 Capitella teleta
GACAGAGAGGCCCATTCTCTCGGATTTAATGGATACACCCACAGACCCGAGTCTGTTATTAAACCCTTATAGCTTCACAGAACTGAATCTGTTACCTACGTGATAGTCTACAATTACCCCCCCCTCGTTGTTGCATGGGTATGCCCCTCTTATTCATGATGGCATTTTTTCGCAGCCAACACATTTTCGCACGACACCGGGCTTCTGTTCTGGCCTGGGGCCCGTATCACTCGAATAAGGTAAGGCTTGGGGGGCGCTACCGAATGAGTTAAGTCATAGACTAATCAGTCTATGGTTGAGCGGAGCTGTAAAATCCAATTATGCCCCATGTTGTGGAAACCTAGATATGAAATGACAGTTAGGCTACATGCCATTATTTAATAAGCATGTATTTTCAGAACCCGTTTCGCCGATGCCAAAAGAGTCAACTCCCATGCTAGTGGTACTTGGAATGTTAACTTTGCAATCAGCAGACCATCCCAAACAGCTTGGTAAGCAGTTTTATGCATCAGTTTCAATATAATACCGGTATTATGGTTCTTTTCGTTTCCTTCTTCTCTGTTCTTTTTTTCTCCTAGAAGCGCTAGTGGCAATAATGATTGAGGTCAAGGAGATGATTATCCACCTGCAGGGTGAGGTGGACCGCCTTGAAGTCTCACCGGTCCCCCAAGGAGAGGCTACATAAGCAGTCAGTTAGATGGAAATTCACGTGGAGCGGTGGATCTCCAATGCTGGAGCTCGCTCAACTCGAGCTGCGAAGATCATATTCTGTGGCAAAAATCGCCAACCAAGAACTTGATTACCATTTGAATTGATTTTATTGAATACGTGTAATCATTATTGAATGCAATTAAAACTGTTATTTGGACTTATTTCTTTCATTAATGAAAGCAGTACAGTAATATGACATAATTAATAATCAGCTAATGCACATGTAATTAAATAATATATTATGCAAATGATATGCAAATTAACACTAACACGGTTAGTGTTGTGGTGGCTATCCCATGGGTAATCTGTTAGCCAACGGCGACCCATCAGTGAGCTAACATGATGGCTGCGTGTGAGTCTTGTGATGGCCATCCCGTGAGACACCCAGTTGACCCATCAGCGAGCTCTGAGCGAACTCTGAGTTAAAATTTTAGCTATATATTCGCGCTTCAATTTTAGTCAAGCGTGAGCCATGACGCTGACGCCATGACGCTCAGCGATCTGACCTTCGTCGCCGCTTGGGGCGCTGCTTCGCCGTGATAACCATTGCGTGAATAGAGAGTGTCCAATCTTAGCGAAGCTACAGAATCTTTGTTGTAACCAAATAAAACGCACAAGAAATATTCACAGACCCGTATATGCAATAAAAAAACGACTTTCGTGTTGATCGCGACACCATATGCAGCAGGTAAACGCGCATGAGATCAAAGTGGAATGTGATTGCATGTAACGAGAAATGTTCATCGGATTTTCAAAGAAGAACACGATATCAAACAGATCATCATTCTATGAATTCTGGATAATTTGATGGAGAGAAAGCCGTTCTAGAAAATGTGATATTAAGTAGTGCAATTCGGCACTCGCTAAGAATAATATATATTTCCCATACAAAAAAATCAATATTAAATAAGATACAAAACTAAATTTACTTGGTTGAGTTTATCCTTTGTATTTTCTTTCGTAAAAACCACGTACATTACACGTGCGACACCCCAGACCCCTGCAATATCTTATTTCTTTATAAAACATCGTTTAATCAGCGGAGCAATAGTCTGTTGGTATTTTTGTATCACGGAAATAGAGAAGAATGTTCTGAATAAAAAACTTTTTGATATATTTCTATTTACAAAGATTACCTCCCGCTCACTAATCTTCACAACATGCGACACTTGTGCCGATCGGGCTATAAACACATCGTCTACATATGCAGCATCTTTCTAAGATGTTTTGCCCTTGTAAAACGTACATAATTAACTTCACAATCCATCTGTGGCAGAGTTTGTGATAGGTCATGATATTATATTTTGGAATATGGATTATTTTCCTAAGTCAGTGGCATCAATATTGAGCCTGAATATGGAATTAGCGTTTGACGAGAAATTGATGAAAAAAAGGATACGTCTATATCTCTTATCTGAAATTAATCTACAATACTATAGACATATAGTAATTGTTTCAATGCTACCTGATACTTGCATTCATTGATGCTTACATTTGACCTAAACCCACGTGAATGAATGTCTGGTGAATATATAATTATTGAAATACGTTGTCAGGGCAAGACACGGGGCGAACTCTAACGTGTTATGTTCAGTCCACATGGTACCTATATGTGGACCAATGCTAAAGAAGCATGTTTTGAAAACAAATCTTCGACGATCCAAAACTATAAAAAGAAAAAAAGAAAACAGCGAGATATCGGCCCACTGGTGCAAAAGGGTGATCCATTTATGCATGTCCGATAAGTCAATGCATTGAAGGTTTAATTGCTCGCTGACAGTTTGGAATCATATACTAACAATAAGGCTCTTCCTCAGATTTAATTAGATCAGTATGCATTCATCCCTTTGCGATTGGAAAGTTAAAAGGGTAAATCGGAAATGTCAAGAGTATGAAGATGAAGTTGAAACTGGATTTGAGATCGAAAAACATTTATAAGCGAGAGCAAAAATTGTGACTAAGATGTGTTGATTGCATGCTTCATAGCAATGTTGACAAGACGTTGACGTGACCGAATGATGCATAACATTTATGATGGAATCCAGCTGTAAACTGAGACCATTACCCAGGACCAAGGGTCATCTCAAAAGTCATGGTCCGGTCAACACCCCATAAAAGACGGACTTGCGTCAGAAATTGAGACAATTTGATATGACAGTTTGTGGGTGGTATAATCACGATTTATGATAATTAAAACCGATGAGTGGGAGTGTATTGGATGACCATCAGGCTGAAGGTATACAATTATGCACTCAGATGTCGGTAAAATACTAAAAATAGTGCTTATAGACATCGTAGGATTTGCTTTTTTGATGTCTGTCGTCCGATCGGACCCAACAAAAAAGCATCAGTCTCCAGAGCGCAGTGGACCCATCAAATAAAGTATATAGAGTTTATTTATTATGGAGTTATGTGTTTATGGTTTCCCTCTACGGTGCCATATTTAGCTAGTGCTATCTCTGAGATATAGAGAGGATAATTGGTGAGGCACGAGGTCTGCCCTTTCAACCTCTTTGAAGGTTGCTGGTCAAGTTGCATGCATGTTAATTCCTGTAGGAATTGTCAACAAAGAGTCAAAATTTCAGAATGTAGAAATTTTACGAAGGGTTAATGTCAGAAATATATATATATATGGAGGTTGCATCTCAACAAAGGATAGATAAATTAATGCAACCCTTTAAGTAGATTCATTGTTACATCTCAGCACCATTTCCTTATGTTTCTAGGAAAAGCTTTAGTCATTCTTAGTACAATGTATTTATGCGTACTCAGCGAGTTGTGTTATAGAACGCAGAAAAAATAGAAACCTGGATTTCATACGGTGAGAATGATTCCAGTGCTCATGCGCTCGTTTTGCTGCTGTTGTTGTCAAGGAATAATGAAGCAGGAAGACAAACATGTATTCGATTCAAACATTCTATGAGTGGTTTATGGTTGAGTACTTGATTTAGTGCGACATCATAATTAAATTAACGCCTGCAACTTTTTGCACATTTGTGGCATCATTAAATTGCAGATGATTTGGCCGATTTGTGATGCAAGTTAATCAAAGGAAATCGGGTGCACTGAGCAATAACAACATCGTATTTTAAGACGACTTACAGGGAAGTCGCTATTTTGGGGTGAACGCCGCACAAATGAAAGCCTAACACCTTTCCCATTCGTTTGAAGCCGTAATATAACGGATACAGGATCTATAAAAGGTGCTCAAACAACACTGAACGCCCTCAGATAACCCTACGGTTGAAAGAAATATGATAATTTTGAGTGATACATGGTAAATGGGGATCAACATGGTGCCAAATGTGTGACATAAAAGGTATATTCTCACGGTGTATTATTAGACTATTACCTCTTTTTTAATCTGTTTTAGAGGACATAATTGGAAGCAACTTTTGAGTGGTGTTGGGTTACATGCAATGCCGAGATGAGCACGACACGAGGTTCTCTTATGCCCATACGAACACGTATTGAGTCGAGCATATGCGCAATGTCGAACATAATTATTTAGAATTAGCAAACTGGTTTTCCAAATATTCAAGGGATAGGTCACGGGAAGGAGATGGTTATGCTCAGACAGATTGTGTTCAAGTCAATCTGGAGCCAAATAACCGACGAAAGAGTTCGGTTTGATTTTTTTGATTTTTTTTTCTTGCACCATATTAAAGATAATTGGCAGCACTTGATGAATAAATCAAAAGATCAAAACTTTATTTTGAGACTTTAGATTGATTTCGTCGCTGCGGTAGACGTTAAAAGTTATTTTGCTCCAGCGGCAATAGTGGCATCTTTGGAAGAAAATGAAACCGCTGATATCAGAGATGGTTCATCTTATGATTCATCCGCCAATAACCTTCCTCAGCCTCGCTTCGAAAATTATATATGCTCCTGAATCGCTCGGCCGTCTCCGATATTAGTGTACATATAATCCTCGTGAAATAGCCATAATCTGTTTCTTCTTCGAAAATATAACAAGATCGTCGTCGCAATTATTTTTATCACAACTTCATTATGCGCCATCATAACTGAGTACAGTGTAGTTCGTATTTGGCCTGTTCCCGCAGAAGCAGAGCTGGATTTCGCGAACGTTGAAACTTTAAACCGTTTTCATTTTGATTTACTTGAATGAAACAATACATGACATCTGTCAAATTTGGATAAATCATTATACACGGCAATATTTGGTTTCAGATCTCTGTTAATCCTTTACAGTTGAAATATATACGGCACTTGTCAGACCCTCGACTTAAGGGGAGGGAGAACTGGTTGAAAATAGACTTTGAGTCGTTATTTGATGCACCAAAAATGATTCCTATATGCCTGGCTCACACAAGGAATATCATCGCTAACGATTTCGTGGGAGATAATTTGCTAATTAGGCGTGACGTCAGGCACTGTGATGAAACACCGAGTTCCCCATCTTTTACAATGGGCCTCGTCATATCAGCGTGTCCTGCGACTAAACCCCTGGATATTTTTTATTTTCTTTTCGGAAATAGAGATAATAATCATTTTGCCACCAGTCAGGCACAAAAAAAATATTATGTGCTATTTTTCTTATTTTAACAAGCAATTTTCTAGGACACCTACCATGGTTTCTCATCCTGAAACCGTAAAAAAATCAGCCAGAGTTCACCGCACATGCGCAATACTGACAGTTTCGTTTCGAAAACAACAAAGATGTCCGATCATGGCGACGATGAAGCGTCGTTTTCCGACTTCCCTGCTCTCGTTGAGCAGATCATAAGCTATGCCTACACCCCGCGATACAAAGAACTTTGATCCATCATCACATGATCGTGTCGAAGCGAAAAAAAGCTATCAGGAAGCCGGCCGGTCGCCCTCGATTCACAGACAGACTCACACTCACAGTCACAGTGTGAGTGTCTGACTCGTGTGACTGTCGTCGAAAACACCGAAGTCTGAACAGCGAACCAGAAAAGTACAACCATGCAAGTGAGTAAATTTACTTTAATAGAACTGTTTCACCGATAGCGGTGAACAGTAGATTTTTTTTTTAATCGATCTAGGTGATTAGACTAACTAATTGGATTCTAAATAAATAAATAAATGAATGAATTTATATGCATTATGAATGAATTATATATTATTATGTGCAATGATGCAAGCATTCATTCTCATAGGGATGACCCTGTTGATAGGCAGTTGTGTTAATAGTCACTAAATTAACTACAAATGACAATAATTTGATTACAATTTGAATTAAAGATTAAATTACATTTGTAGTCGATACTTTACAGAGTACGAATCTGCCATCTTTGTGTGAATAATCATAATGATGTCATTGCACAAAACGGATTTTTTTATTTACCATATTAGCCAGATTATTTGATGAAATTGTGTTTTTACAGCTAAAGTAAGCTGCTTGTAGACTGGTATCATGCATGAAGTACAATGTACAATGTACTAAGTTCCGTTTACACTTAATTGAAACATAACCAATAGATGAGTTACGGTATGTCAAAAATTTGATTTTACAAACCTCTCATAGACACACTGAATGAAATATAATTATTTTTATGATCTACAAGTTTTAGTATACCGGTACTATTATGTTTATATATAGCTAATCGTTTTGAATGGAAGGCATGCTTCGGGTGCTTGCTAGTGTATGAGCTTATGTCTGAGAATACCTTAAAGTTAGTTTTGACAATAATATATACATGTACATAATTATTATTAATTTTTGATAGCTAAATTCTTAGAAGTTACTCTTCATAACCGTCAATATCAAGTGGGTCAATCAACCAAAATCAATGGTGAAGGAACCCCATTCATACAACATATGAATTTAGATTGATGAACCGTGAATCCATGTAATTAACCATCCTCCCCCCTCCCCCCCCCCACATCCCCAAACAGAAATTTCTTTTTTTTTTCAGTGAGCAAAGAACTATTTCAATGCATTGATTCTGTTGTCTTTTATTTTCATATTTCTAAGATGGGCGGCCTGTATGCAGTTCACATGGTGGATCCACATCACGTTGGGGATTTGGAACTTGGAAGAGGAGCCCACTTGAAGCCTGAACACTGCATTGAATTTGGAAGGCATCCGCAGTGAACGAGAGTTACGAGATTGTTCATAATGAATGAATAAAATTGTGAAAACTTCTAAACCTGTTTGTTAGCTTTGTTCTTCTAAATGAAGGCGTGCCCCTCTTGCGCCTTACAGCTCCTTCGGTGAGGGCTTTGGGGAGTGACAAACCAGTGGCTTAAAAGTATGTGGATCTGTTTTTGATTATTTTAGTTTTTATGTATACAATAATAATTGTCATCATCATCATCATCATCATCATCATCATCATCATCATCATCATCATCATCATCACCATCATCATCATCATCATCATCATCATCATCATCATCATCATCATCCACGAAGGGCGTCAAGTAGGTCAGTCTTTGTTTGATTGTGTGAGTGCACTCCTATGCTTACCGTGGAGGTTGAGGTCTTGGGTTCGAGAACCGATTGGGTCATGGGCCTTATGATTATGTAATATAATTGTAATTCGTTATAATTATAATTGTTCGTTGACTGCAGTGCTGTGTAACAACTAAAGCTGGGTGCCGTTTACAATCGTCTCATTGGTAGAATGCAGGCAAAAAAACTCTCTTTGGATGTTTCGATAATTAAGAGTTCATGTGGGGCGAGACCCCGGTCCCGGGCTTCTGTATCAATGGAACGGGATGAGGAAGTCGTAAAACCCAACAATGCCTCATCATCTCATGCCTCACCCTACAACAACAGGTGCATTTTAATATAAGCTGTTTACATGTACACTGTTTATTGCTATGAGATATTGCAAGTTTACAACTGACTTCAAAGATCAGATCACCCCATACTAACAATAGAAGCCTTATAATAGGCATAATAATTAATCAACACCCAAATATTTATAAGAAGAAATTACAAGTACATGTAATTATTGATTACAAATTGGGAATTTGTGCGATGTGTCAGACGGCGCAAATTTCACGGCTGGGCCACTAGACTCGATCTAGTAGTGTCAACTGTCAAGTGTCAACAGAGCGGAGAACCAGATCTCCCAGTGAATTATTTACGCACTAGAATACTAATTGGGATCTTCGGCTGCAAGAAGATAATCTTATGCCTTCTTTAAACAAATCTTAGGTAGAAAATATCCCTTAACATTGTTTGATTACGTAAATGTTTTCGTGCGAATCGCTGTCATCTTGCTCGCTCACAGCACACGTGTTGTTGTTTTTGTACTGCACGTGCTTCCTGTTTTTGGTCTGCTCTGATTGGCTGAAATCGATAGCTTCAGGTGGGAAACTGGACCAATCACGGCAAGCCCTCAGCTGACGTTTGCCTCCAATACTTCGCAATGGAAGCCATTCTCCCATAGGTCCAATGCTAACCCCGATGTTCGGAATGCATTATTTCCTTACGCTTGCATCCAGGCATGGTGTTCTTGGCACGGAATGCTATCAATTGGTGCTATGAGTCAATATAACACCACTTAAAATTTAGTTTCCCATCCCTTTAATGATCTTTGATCTTTTGCGTCAAGCAGACATGACAATATTTTACATCTGACGGTGTTCATTGGGGCCCTTAATTCGTACATATATATTGGTGCTGTTTGCTGACATATTGTCACAACATATAGATTAAAGTCTAAACTCCCCCTAAAGTTTCTCTGAAATTGGATATTAAGACCAAATTCTGGTGATGGTAGACATAGTTGGACTTATTGCCGACTAAAAACGAGGCGACGCCATACGATGCTCATATCCAACGTTTTCGTGTTGGACTCTATATGGCCAGAAGACTTAGGTTCTGGTATAAATAATTCCTTCATTCAAAGGCATTCTATTGCGTTCGATCATCCCAGGCGGTGGTTTGCATTGCAGATTTTGCAAGCTAGCTTGTTGCATTAATTATACTTCTAAGATAATTATGTTGTATATCACTTATGTATGGCATCAATTGTTCATTTCTCATTTCTCAGATGGCTCAGCCAAGGACAGCGGACAGATTAACGAAGTTGAACGATGCCAAGCTGTGTGCTGCACGGCTATTGAATCTCATTATATAATCATCGGTATAAATGTATATGCATCACTCGTGAATTTATTTGTAAAAAAACTAAGGTTCTGTTCTCCATACCTCGTTGAATTACTTTATAGGTCATAAGTGGGAGGATACACAGGCAATTTCAGTTGATAGAATAAATTAACATACCATATTTCTCTGATGTAGGCCAAAGATCAATGATATATATACATGTACATACATGTATCTGTCTAGGATAATGTGTTAAATTCTAGTAATTAAGTGCTCAGAAAATGGATTTTTCACTCTTTATAAAAAAAATTTCCGGGTGAGCATGCCCCCAGACCCCCTAGTGTGGCTACGCCGCTTCGCGGCGCAGGTGTCCCCTATCATTACCTTCAATTTGGGCCCCCCCAAGTTTGGGAACGTTCCTACGCCTCTGCCCTCAAGTGAACTCTGCAAGTAATACGCATGTGATATGCAACTGCAATGCTAACCTGCAAGATTTAGCAATGTCAGCAACAAATATTAGTCTGAGTATCTCTAAATATATATCATACATAAGTGTATATTTTTGCATAATACAATTTCAACTACAACACTCACACTGTGAGTCACTGTCTATTCAAGACTATCGGCCTCGAGTTGACACAAAAACACATCTCACCGACCCAGTCACAGACAGGCAAGCGGCCGGTGTCACAGTAAGACTTAAATTAGCATAACAATTACCACTGATGTATTGTGACATGCACCGCTGACTACTAACACAATTTGACAATGCATGTCAGGCATCATGATGTCACTCATTATCGCTCGTCAAACAAAAGTCAGCACTTCAAATGGTTATTCACAATAACTGACAATGAACCCACCACGTACATTGTTCTGCGTAAATTCGAGCTTTTGACTTTTGAGGATTTCAACCCGATTGTGTGACAGATTCGATCAGGTTGTTTCGATCGCTTCAGAAGAAAATTTCTCAGAAAATATCAGCTCAGCTGCAATAAAAAAAAATTCTTCCAAGTGAGGGCGACATTGAAATCATAACGTACCAAGAGTGACGTTATGGTTGAAATTCATATATCGCGTGGGGGACGAGCACACAAAAGCAACGTAAGAGTGGAGTTGTTGAAGTAATATATAGAATTCCAACATTGTTATTAGTATCTTAATGACGGTTTAATCTATTCAAAAATATTAATTTCAAATCAAAACGCGCTCGAAATTAATGATTTATTGTCACTTGAATAGTATATAGTATACATCTTAATATAGGATGCTAGTCATATAACGTGTGATAAAAGGATTTGCAGATCCGTGTTTGGTATACCATAATGGCTGACATGAATTTGGCGCCTGAAATGGTTTTCGACTAAGCACAGGCAAATTTATTGAAATATGTCAATTTCTTTGAGGACTCGGTAGCGGACGGTTCACTCTACAAAGAAGAATATTTAAAATTAAAATTAATAATAATAATAATAATGATAATAATAATAATAATAATAATAATAATAATAATAATAATAATAATAATAATAATAATAATAATAATAATAATAATAATAATAATAATAATAATAATAATAATAATAATAATAATAATAATAATAATAATAATAAGTAATTTATGCAATTAATTGCGTTAATTACCACCATGACCTTGAACATTAAGCTAATTAATTAAAACTTCGCTTGCTATGCACTGTTTTAATTTCGATGCCATAGCTTGCATAATAACTGAGATATTGGCCTTTGAGTTTGTCATAATTACTGTTATGCAAGATTACACAAGAACGGTGTAACCTAGCGCCATTAAAGCTTTATGCTTGTTGTACTTGCACGACAGCACGAGAGACAATATTCTCTTTTGGATATAGGGTGCGTCCAGCCAGAAGATAGAGTTGATCACAGGATTGAACGAGCATATCAAAGATTTATGTTGCAGTAATTTGTTACCCCCATTAATAGGTACTGCTCCTCTGAAAGTTCAACTGTTAAATAGATGTCATCGTATGCATTGTACATTGTACAATGCGTCATAGCAGAAACGCCACTATTAATTCTGTCACTAGCATCCTCCTGTCAGACAATAGAAGCATCACATCCCTCAATTTAAATAAAGTATGCTCTGCTTTGCCCTCTGATCCTGAAGCAGCAGTTAAAGCTAGCCTCATTCGGGACATCATAGATAGTAATTTTCAGTCCCCCTTCTTGACAAGAGATGAAATAGAATACATCCTTGAAGATATATGTATCCATTAGGTTCGCTTTTTAACATTTTTTTTTTTTAGTTGTTTTTTTTTTTTTTTTTTTTTTAACTACACAAATATGATATCATATATCAATGTATACATGTATTGTATTTTGTGCGAAATAAATGATGAATGAATGAATGCGGAAGGGTAATTAAGGTCATGGTAAAGCAGTATAGCAGAAAAGAACTTACAACTAAATTACTTGAATTGAAAAGAAAACCAATGTACGTATGGCAAGTCTTTCGGTTTGATCATGCCAAGTACGTTGATTGATTATGCCGAAGGAATGTTTGTTGTGAAGATCCACTCGTCTTCCAGGAAACACGGTTTGATACAACATGCAATGTGTGATGCCACTAAACGAATTTTAGATACTTAATTTAATCAACGTAGACTACAAGGACTTGCACTAAATTTTCGTGAATGTCGTGGTGTTTTGATTCTAAGTATTTTTACGCATTTCATGTTCAACATGTTGATGTTATGTTCATAGAATTTAGAAACAACAAAATAAACACAACAAGGTCAAGCAAGTATTGTTGGAAGCAACATGCAACGTGGAGATAAATTTAGCTCAAGCCGACGAAGGTAAAGTCACATTCAGCATCAGGTTTCGTCTGGGATGAGTAGGAGGAAGAGAGTGATAAACATTAAACAACTTCCTGCTCCTCGCGTAGTTTTTAATCAGGTTAATCACGCCTCTGGTGAATGTGTTTATGCATGTACATGCATGACAATATTTTGAAATCAGGATAAACTGATACAAGGAACACTTCGATAAAATGAAAATAAAACATTGATATTGAAGGTGCGGTAATCCGTGTGCTAGTATCGTGAGTGAAAAGAATGATCAAAGTTAGAAAAGATGAAACATATACTTTGTGTTTCGCCACAATAATATATATAGCATTTTATTCGCAAATAATCCTTTGCAATTTTTCATGAGATTTTTTATATATGAGTGAACAAGAAAACAGAACAGAAAAGGAACATAAAACATGGAAAGCGTAAAAAAAAAAAAATAATAATAATAATAATAATAATAATAATAATAATAATAATAATAATAATAATAATAATAATAATAATAATAATAATAATAATGATAATAAAAAAAAAAAAATAATAATAATAATAATAATAATAATAATAATAATAATAATAATAATAATAATAATAATAATAATAATAATAATAATAATAATAATAATAATAATAATAATAATAATAATAATAATGACTGAGTTATACTATAAAATAATTCTTATCATCTGTGATCCGACACTATTTTTGAGAAGAAAAAAAAAGATACTCAAATACTTCCAGAATTTCCCGTTACCTGCCCTCTAACTTCACTTAAGAGCCATCAGAGTGAACTTATTTGCGCTTATCATTGCTGACATTACCCATGGACGGCAGATTATAATCGATATGCGAGGTCTCAATTGCCATAAGCTATAATTGTGTTCTCTCACAATGCAATCCTAGTCTGTAGCTCGTACAGTTCCAAGAGTATATAACTCCGTCCGCATGTGGACACAGCACTATATCAATGCGGCAACATAAATTGCCCCAAAAGGCCATGCACTGCGTGCTTATCAAGGACAAACACCGCATAAACGCATAATGGACAACGATCACAGATCATGGGAAAAAAAATCGATTTAGAGATCTAGGGTAATGAATAAAATCAGCCTTCCGAGGTATTGTATAATGACATTAAAGATGTAGCTACACATGTAATGTTCAATGATGGGACTTCGGTCTAAGGGAGTATTAAATCTCTTTCTCAGATACGGTTCATTGGCTTCCAACACGAATTCTTCTGGCGATTAGGACCATGTTCGCCGTTTATGATTTCTCCTTCAGCCATTTGGGGGTCTCTCATATAGTACATATACAGAATGGGAGGTCGCACGTCGGAATAAATGACTCTCAAATATATTCAATAGAACTATTATATTCGATGTGTAACACATTGCACAATAACCTCATATGTAATCACGAAATTCAGCAGACGATGCAGCGTCGCTTGCGAAATCCTTTCGGTGCCCCGTTGAGTCAGTTGGCTGACATCCTCTAAGAATCTAAGCCGACTGCTCGACGTCTCGCTTAATTCGGAATACAGCAGATGTCGCGTTTATGAAGGTGACGAAGCTGACCTGTTAGTGGAAAAATGGTTATTGAACCATAAAATCATAAAACTCAGTCTCCTTTGAGTTTCCGTCATTCGAGCCAAAAAAATCCGTTTTCTGACAGAGGATTTCAGCAAGATTCTTGATTACATCTTGTAGAATAATAATATGCCCTCGAGACATGATAACAGTGAACAATTAATTGATCCCAATCACCGAGCATATAAGTGCACCACCTCAATATTCACATGGTATACGCATGATTAGGGTAGCCATTCCATATGTCGGATAGATAAGTCGTCCTTTGCGTGTCGTCCAGACCAGCGCATAAATGTGAATCTCACTGAAGGATGAATGTTCATCCAGTCATTGCAATATAATTAAGCATCCGCAATCGCATGCCATTAGGTCTTATATTCATGTGTGGGTGTCCCATAGAGCTACTGTTGCTATGAAAGTCTGCTTTACTACTGCCGCAACTGTACTCCTTAAACTGCTATGAGGAGAGTGCAAGAGGACTCTTGGAGATGGTGCGATATCCATGCTCCTGCTTCTTCCTACTCTCTTATCAGCTACGTCGGAGTGAAGAGTAGCCCCTCTGAATCGAGTGGTCAGAACAAATATTCGTGAGAGGAATGAGGCGACTCTTGTGACCCTCGTTGCCCTTGGATACGAAATCACCAGGGTGAAACTGTCGCTAAGATCTCTAATATTCAGCTTGTCACCCAACTCGAGATATTTTTGAGTTGATTCACTTGTTTGTGAATTATTTATGATAGGCATGCTTTACTTTGCAGTCTGTAACTCTGCACCCAGATTGAGGCTTAGTATGGGTTAGGTAATGGAAAAGGCATGTCCTCATTCCTGGCAGTATGGTTTCGTTTCCATTGTGAACGAAATGTACTAAATAAGGGTTGTTATGGACTGAAATTGTAGCTATAGAAACCGACATTGACAGACGGAAAACAATCAGTTATGCATATAAAGCATCAAGCCTTTCATGTACAAGGGGATCCGATCCTGTCATCATCAGGGACAAGAATCAGACATTTTAATTAACACGATCCTAGTTTGGGATTTCATCTCATTAAAAAAAGGATAGTATGCATAATGCATTTAAGGAGTGTGATCTCTACTATCAGTTACTACTTACAAACACAGGATACGCGATTACATGTATCTGTGTCCTGAAAATTACAGATGCACTTTCAAACTAATAATTAATTATAGAGACGTCTAGCTATCTGTTGGTCTTGAAATAGCAGGAAGTGATAGAAGATACTTTGTGAAGGTCAAGTATATGTCTTGTGGCAGACAAATTTCATCGCATATCACATAGTCAGATCATGCATGTAATGCTATTATCCTGTACTCATATCATAAGTTGCAGTAGTCATGACGTTATAAACACAAGCTACTTTCGTACGTTGTCTTTATGGCACCATGACATCATACGTGGTCACTACAGACACTACTTTTATAAATTGAATGGAGCGTTTTGCTCAGTGGCTAGTTCTCATGTGAGGCTTTCGATGTTAGCAATTCCTCACTCGTGCATCTCGTGACACTGGGAAAAATATCGACCGATCGTTGCACTAGATTGCTAGAGGGCTGAAATTAGTCTCGAATGTAGGGAAGCCAACTACGATATAATATAGATTCGTTTATATGCTTGCAAGTGTGGAAACCATAATACTACTATGAACACATATTTTGTATAAGAAGGGTGAGTGAAGTTTCAAATTGATAATAATATTTCGCTTTTTAATGTTTGTCATGGGCCAAATGTCCTGCAATTAGTTTCATTAGAATTAATTGATTCAAAGTGGGTCTAAACTCTAAAGATATCCTCAAAATGTTTGGCACATACTTTGTTCGCTATAACTTCACGTTCTGGCCAAATCTTGGATGCTCAACCCTTCAGAAACTACACTGTTATAAAACTTAATGCATCCGGATAATGTATTTCAACTTTACATACAACTCAGACAACAATTGTAGCAGTAAAGTCAATTGTCAGATGTTGAGAAAAAGTATTATGAAAGATTGCGATTAAATATTTTTAGCCTTCGAAAGAAGCTGGGATTTCGTTGAGCTTTTGTTAGAAATTCAATTACTCAAACTACCAAAACGCAAGGAACAAAATACAAGGTTCAGAAAAGTTATAATTGGACGTCCTCAATAGTTTATCTCTAGTACAACATTGTAGACCAGAAAAGTTCCAAGTGACTCTCGAGGCCAGGATAGGACTCCAAGAGACAGTGAGAGAAAAATATTGCAATTCGTTTTCATATGTTATAAATTAAAGCATGTAAATGTACCTAATTACACTCGATCATTTTCACTCAGAGCACTGAAATATCTTGAAACCAGCGACGAACAATGTTAATCCACCATGCATCCAGTCCACGTGCTCATGTTTATATCAACACGGAAGTGCACTACGCATACATAGCGCAATGCGCACTTCCGTTAGGATGTATTTGTAAACATTGGACACCATCTACATCGTATATAAAAAAGATTGAACGTGTGAGAAGTGCGATTGGTGCTCATCCTGATCCTGATGTTACAATCGAACATCATTTGAGCACTGAAATCACTCCTCTGACCTCTTTCCGTCCAGTTTCGCGGGACTGGATCTCTAAGACGTTATCTTCCACAACCCCCAAGTCCTGCAATCTAGACCCGATTCCAACGGCACTGCTCAGGAAGTGCCCATCAGCTGTGCCCCTGCTTTGCTTCACAATCAACTGGTCTCTCGCGAATTCCACCATGCCAGACAGCCACAAGACCGCTCACGTGCGACCTCGCCTGAAAAAGACTTCCCTTGACCATGATCAGCTGAAAAACTATAGGCCGGTATCTAACCTCTCCTTTATTTCCAAGATGACGGAAAAAGCTATAGTTGCTCAGCTCAAAGACCATTGCTTCGTCAACAACATCGATGTCCAAAT
>KB292529.1:9117-41056 GCA_000328365.1 Capitella teleta
CGAATTGCATCCAGCATTGTCGAACGAGCAGACGACGGCCACGCCACCAGTCAGTCCGAGCGGCCAACTGGGTGTTACACAATGACTCTGATTCAAGTTACCAAACGACCCACACGTGGTCTGCTCTCTTTGAAAATATGCTTGCCTCTTTCTGTTCGGAATGTGATTGAACTTTTACCCTGTAAACTCTGCTTGAACCCAGGAGAGCGAGACAGTAGGTCAAATCTGCAATGTATCACTCAGCGTGGCCACGTGCTTTTGGCGGTTTTTCTATAAACCAGAGGTTGTGGCGTCACATTGCTGTTTTGCATATCATTTGCATATCAGCCAATCAATAATGAAAACACTTAATGTTTTCCATTCGATCCGAGCCCAGTTCGATCCGAATCTGGCTTAGAATAAATCTCTGTAAAAAACAATTCTCCTGTCTGAGATTTATATCAGACTATTAGGAAAATGGCAAATATATATTGAACAATTCCAAGTAACATAAGTCATAATTATTGTTCACAAACGAATGTTGATATTTCCAGAATGGAAATTAATTCCCTAATTAACATGATATATGTGATTATTTCCGGTGGATTAACAAATCGCATTACTCTGATGTTTGCTTCAGAGAGCGACATGAACTTGACGAATATTTGGAATGATTATAAATTAAGTACACGGAACACATAATTAGTCTCACAGAATTTATTTGGGCTATCAATTGTCACCTTTTAAATCACCCTGACGCCATTTCTTTATCTTTTTGTTGACATAAGTAATCAAAAGTCACCTTTAAGCACTGACGCAAGTGCAGCAACGCAAGTAACTCCCTCAAATGCAATACTTCTGGATTATAACCAATTAATCAATCGGCAATTATCTAAAGAGAAACGATCGAACAAAAACAGGGTTTACAATTCTCTCTCAATATCAGTTACCTGAGTTCTCATATGTAATAAGTACTATATTAATACTCTCATCACTTGTATAATAGGGCAGTCAATATAGGGTTCGACTCGGACAAAATTGCAACAGAATAATTTATTAGTGGATTAGTGGAATGATCCGATTACGTAACATACTCAAAATCGGACAAGGATAACGTATATGCAATGTGCGATCAAATACCCATTGTCCAACGAACGGTTTGGAAATTAAACTGGCGCACTGTGTATAATATACCTGTAGATGCAAACATGGATTAACTAATTATTCGGCCATTTATAGATCGTTGCGTTTCCTTTGCATTTTAGTATATGTATCTGTAAAGGTAGAGTCTGAATAATCACATGCGCGAAAATATCAGAAAGAGTCGAAGCATATGCATGATTCATATGAAATGAAAGGGTTTCGTGAGCCATGTACTACTGGTGTACTTTAATAATGCTCACAAAGAATCGGGTAGCACCCTTCACTGATTTAATTATTAAGTATTTAATAAATTACACGATTAGCCCATGAGATATATAAATAATTGTGCCGGCAGTCACTGTAATTACATGCTAGTATTAATCAGTGGCTCAGTTCTTCCTTTTCCGTCAGTTGTATAAATCTTGACTTGCAACACTAAACTAAATTAATCAACTTTATTATCTACGTTAATATTCTACCATTTCTTGCTGTCATAACCTATACTATATATCCAAAAGCCAAATTTTCTCAATCTTCAGAAAATGTTGAGACTGAAAATAGACCATCCTGTGGGATTTGAATGATTTAAATCTGGCCAACACGTTGCGCTGCGCCCTCATTGTTACCGGCTGGTCTGTTCATTTATTATAGGTCACTGAACGGGCGCGGACGTGAAGCCTATGAAATCCCGAAGGTGGGGCGGGTGGGGGGGGGGGAAGGGGTAGGTTGACGAGGGACCGAGGGATAAGCGAGAGACAACGCGCTGTATGGTTGTCAGCTACGCTCCTTTGAGCTGAGGTATAAACTCTGTTATGCAAGAAGTAAAATTTCAGGTATTTCAATGCATGAGACAAGTGAGCAGCCCCGAGACATCTGCGTCCAGAGTACATATCAGTAACTAGAATTGAAGCACATACACAAAAAGAAAGAAAGAAAGAAAAAAAGACTGCTTGAGCGCCACCCATTCGCCGCCGACGTGTCACTCAACAGCATTTCAACTGCTTTGACCGCTGAAGCCAGTGCCAATGTCGATAATTCTATGGAGAACGGAATAAGGCCTATCAGTCGGTAACCTTGGCTACGAAGACAACGAAGAGGAAAACTCCAACTATATTCAGGGGTTCCCACAAATTAAAAAAGTGTGGATGATCGAGCAGAAGTTTTCAACTATGTGATGTGTAGCTATATATACATTGAAATATACAAGTATTCGAACACCGAGCAGAAGTTTTCAACTATGTAGCCCAACCGCTACTTGTATATTTCAATGTCTAACGGCGAGGTAAGGAAAGCAGTGAAGCCGGCACTGGCAGATGCCATATGGAACAGAATAGGCGAATACCAACAACAACCTCATTACAAACACACCACAGACTGAGTCACATATTGTGCTATATAGATGGGGGTTCAGTCCTCCAACGACTCCCTTAATTGGGTCGAATGCGAAACGTATGGAGATACATGAATGTCACGTGCCCGGGGTGGGCAGGACGGAGAACTCCCCGATTTCCAATTACGAACACTTTCTTTTATTTGGGGAAATCGAGCACAGGTGGAGATTAATTAAAAGGTGCGGGCTTTTTGCAGCCGCACCTTCACAACGTGAGGTTACGTAACAGCATACGTTAAAATAAGGTGTCACAGGTGGTCAGGCAAAATGAGAAACTAATTAAAACATTTAAATTAGTTTAGGGGCAGGAGTAATCGTGACCTGTATAGCCTGCATGCATATAGTCATATGCATTTAATGATGTATTCAGAATTCGTTTTGCGCTTGTATGGTACGTGCAGCAGTCGTCGTCTTCCATGGTTATATTACATAAACGGACCATCAACAAAAGCGAATAAGAAGTGTCACAAAAAGCGCGCAAATCAGGAGTCTGCCGCATAAGCACCGAATGTTGAGCCCTGATTCACCCAAATTGGCACCAGAGTTGTTCACGCGACTTCCCGGGAAATTCAGTGGTTCTATGATAGGCCGAGAACTTTTCGAACAACTCTCGTATATGTTTCTCGCCCAATAAATGATTAAAATATTAAATGTAATAAGAATTATCATTATTCATCTTCAGACTCATTTAGAAATGCATCTAGGGCATAGAAGGGCATCTCTGTTATTTCAATATCAACAGATGTCCTTCCTAAAACGGTCGATGTACACAAACAACTTTAATATCCACGATAAATGTACTTTTTCATAGCTGTGAGATGTGATTGTAGGGTCATGATTTCGTGTGATTGCATGTACTTTAGAATACGCTTCCCGAAAGCGATTGTAACATTATAATTATACGATAAAACATAATTATTACTACAATTACTGATAAAAAGAAACAATGAACAAGAGAATATATTGAAGAATAAGAGATGTCATTTGAAAGAAAATGTCATTAAAATTGAAACAAATGGGTTAAACATGAAACATAGAACGACATTGCACAAGTCATAATAATTATCTTAACCACTCCATTAAAGACATGGAATAAACATGTAAAGTGAGTTGTATACTAAGAATTATACTAAATGTCAGCTTTTTTGTGTATAGCATGATCATTGCTCTTCGTCGACCATCGAAGAGCAAACATCCTGAACAGAAAGCAGTTTGTGAAAGTCACGCGACAAAGTATCAAACAGGGATCACAACGCCATGAAAGCCAGGATGACCAGCGAAAACAGCGAATGGAGAGCGAAGGCGACAGGGGCGCCGGAGTTGCCTTCACAGAAGCACAATGAACAGCCGCGTTCATCAATGGCCATGTCACTTCCGGCATCACACGTGATCTTGCAATTGGTGTCGCACAATTCATTATCTGCGAGAGAGATTTAAAAAAAAAATAAAACGGTGCACTATTTCGTGCCTCGCATTGATTACATACCCAAACACTGAGCAACAGGGTTACACGGCATAGTAACACACTGCACTTGCACCATCCGGCAAATCTGACCGGCTGAGCACGGATGCGTCTGGAAATTTAATTTTTTAAATATCCCAATCACGCCATCTCCATGGCAACACCGACCTCACAAGTACTGTTCGCGCATGCGCAGGTTTTACAGCCAGCAGTGTCGTAAACGAACTCCTGGTCATGTTCACACTGTTTGCTGCAGGAGAATTCGGCGCAATCCGCTTCCTTGATCTGCTTCTCTGACTGAATCCCATTTCCCGGATTCTCTTTCACCTCCTCCTCCGTTATGTTATTTTCTTCTCTAATATTTTCTCTCCCTTCCGGTTGGGGACGCAAAATTGGTTTATCTGCAAAACAAACCCGATCATTTATCGCATTTATGAAGAAATATCTTCACTCACTGACGCACGTGGGAATTTCGTCGCACGGTTCGTTTTGACACAAAGGCGGAGAGGTCATAACGCACTTTTGGTGATCTTCACATGGCATGTCCTACATAAGACGAACGCTCAATCATAACGCATCATCGTGCAGTCGTAACGTACCTTGCATTGCGTGATCGCCAACGAACAATGGCATACTTGGCAACTGGCGGCGTCTGTGAAGACAAGCGGTTCGTAAGGGATAGGGCAGGCGGGGCAGGGAATGAGGGGGCAGCCCACTGGCACCGGATCTCCTATGTCCTCTTTCTCTATCTTTTTATCTTCAACCACAGGCACTGTAATGACGTCATTCGTGATCGTTGTGGGTTAACAGAATAAAAATAGAACCACAGAAAGGACAATTCTTGTTTATTTCGATAAATGAAATGGCCAACCGAAAATAAAGAACGAAAATGAAGGAGAGAATAAACAATCAACGTCTGAATTAATTAGTAAACAAATGAGAGTTAACATGCCAGCATGCATACTTAGTGTCATAAACGAAAAGAACGGAAAGCCATGGAAAAAAACAAAACAAAACAAAAAACGAAGGGAATCGCCATGCACACATACGCACACCATCACACACACACCATCACACACACACACACACACACACACACACACACGCACTCACACACCCTCTTCCTCTCTAGCACACTTCAATAAACACAGAGATTGCAGATTTGACAAAACCAAAGAACCAGTGAACTCAAAATGATTAGATTGGCACCTTGTGTGGTTGTAGTGGTTGCCGTCCAAGAATAAGTGGGTGGCGGCTTCGTTGTCGGGTTTGACGACGTGCAATTACTCAGACAATCTTGTTTGGTTAGGAAGTTGTTCCTGTTTCCATTGCATCCGCCGAAATTGAATTTTTTGCAGACGCCATCCGAACTATCGTAATACCACCGCAAATAGAAGGCACCACAAGTCCCGTGATCCAACGGAAGGCGGCAAATATCTGCATAGACAACAAGAAAAAAGGCGGGAGAATTATACCACGTGACCAGTTGGTTGCTATGGAGATGACAAACCTGTACAGCGTGCTTCCGGTTCACATGAATCCAGGTCGTCCTCACACGATGTAAACATCTGACAGATTTCGTTCGGTTTTGTGCACTCCTGGAGAGAGAATTTAAAATTTAGAAAAATAAATAAAATGACCGAACCGCCAGATTTGCAGCATCGAACTTAATTTAAACCTTGCAACATTATTAAAAATTGATTTTTCTTTACGAAGCACGCGACACCCTCCTCTTATAATTCCATTCAGCTCGGGAGAAAAATGATGAAATTAAGCAGAAAATGTCAACGCCTATTGAGCTGATATACGGTAACACTTTGATGTTTCCCTAGCATCTACAATGGTTTTATATTGCATTTACATTAGCATGCAATTACTAAACACGTGTGCATCTGGCTTTTCCGGTCGTCTAGTTGACGAGTTCGACAGTTTGTATAGTTCCGTGATTTTTGCATAGCAACCATGTCCATGGCAACAACGAAGATAGGCTCAAAAGTATGAATTTTGCAGCCGTTTGATCATCTTTTAATGTCACCGTATGGGCACGACTAGCACTTTTACGAGTCATTATATGTATTTAAAAGCAGTGAGTGTTTAGTATAACAATTACTGCGTGGCTGGGTGATGATATATGTCTAGCTTTTTGATGAACTAGTCGCTTGTGTGAAAGGAACAAAAATCACAGCCCAACCAATTACGCAATAGAATATAATTATTGCATGTGCATATAGAGTTACTCAAATTGATAAAACTTTGATTTTCAAAAATTATTATATTCTCAAGTAATATTGTAACTAAAACTACATTGAACAGAGTTTTAAAATTATATTTGAAGTAATCATCTCAGGAATTCGCAAATAATGAGATACGGTGTGATGCAATCGAGTTATTTATAGCTGTTACATAATTCTAGGATTATGCCATTTTTTTTACCAGACACGCTTGTCCTCAGTAAAGCGGATGAATTATTATTTCCCTTCGATGAAACATTAGATCCATGAGTTGATCGTTTGGAGCTCACAGTCGGTCGCTGAGCTTCACAAATACATGATGACAAGTAATAATGGCAGACTTGGTATTGTATGGTCTGGTTTTGATATACAAGGACATCTTCGGAAACCCTTAGCGATAATCGTCATTTTGGTCTCCTGTAATCGGAGCAGACACACGTTTGAGCAAAGTTAATCTTGGCTCTTAATTGCATACGGAGCAACAACACGTTAAATTTGCGGGGTGACACCAATGGTAACCATTGGCAACCACTTACTTTGTTCCTGCACGGCGTGAGTGATGTGCACTCGCAGATTGGGCATCCCTTCCCGTTGAGAATCATGAGGTGTTCAGACGGCCGGCACATCCTGCACCTGGACGGCACCACACACACCTTGCTTCTAGGGATGGGATCATCTGTGGGAGTTAGCACCGTTAAGATTCATCTCATTGCGGTGATGGTCTTACGGAGCGGGCAGCAGATTGACCACTGGTTCTTCGGCTCAACGTAGCATTCGTGGCTCTCCCATGGGCAGGCCTCCTGCTCGGAGCAGTGGTCACCGCAACAGCGCTCTCCGCCTCTGGAGTTCAACAGCGGGTTCCCGATCTCGCAATCATCTGAAAATGCCCAAACAAGAGTCTACTTACAGCTCAAAGTTTTTTTGTTTTTGTTTTTATTTAAAATACCGATATTGACATGAATTTCCCACCGATGCACTTGCCTGACACACTTTTCAGCCAAATTCGTCACTTTTAGTTTTAATTGATTTCTTGGAACTCCTCGTCATGTAAGGCATTTAAAAACAGTCAAAAACATCAGCCTAATTAGTATTCAATGCTTTTAGAAGTGCTTCTTAGTACAGTACGCCTGAGGGTTTGTGCAATGTCATTATTTCTCATTCTGATTCATGTAATGGCAACAATTGTGCCAATTAAATAGCTCTTTACTGCCACAAACAGATTGGCAGATTGCCAAGTACAAAACTAGCCCATATTGTCCTAGCCAATCACCGAATCGCATGCCACCAGCCAATCAACATCGACTTCAGTTCTATCCATTTCTCGCTGGAACACATTCCCGCCAAATTCATGTGCTCTTTAAACACGCCGCGTTTCGATAATTCCAGACGTAATTTATCCAGCGTCCCATTATGACGCCATTCAGGCGTTGATCTGAAGGGGTCGTCCCAAAACATGCATAAATCTGAATAGAACTTGATACCCTGTTAACAATACAGCCAATATGGCGCCTTGCCACCAGGAAGAAATATACTCCCTCCGGTGGCAAAGTCATTAAGGGAAGAATGTTTTTCATTACTTGCCAAATAAATAAAATATATTCAGTGTTGGCCCTCGTAGTAATCATAATATTCGCACTTGAATTGTGATCATAATATTTGGGAGAGTCGTTCATCTACTGTATTTATTCAATATGCCACCTTTTCAATTAATTGATACAATAAGATTTTCAGAACCAGGCTATATTTAGAATACTGATCAGCATACAGACAATATCAGCATTTGTGGACAACAAAATCGTCGATCTCTTTGTACTTATCAATGAACAACACCTGTGACCCAATGTGTCACCAAAATGATGGAGAGAAGAAGGGAGGTTGTTTCGCTTCATTTGCAATATTGATTTGTATCCGCTCGCCTCGTAGGGACATCCCCAATGAATTGAAAGGAGGAAGGGATGCTTCATCAATAACTGAAGCAGTGTTTGTTTGGTTGGCGTAGCAACAGGAGGTTGAGAAAAAGAAATTTCGTGATTCACGATTCGTCAGTTTTTTGAAGAAAAAAATACTGAGTTTTATGTTCTGCATATAGAATATAATAAAGGGTGTGTTAGGCTTCATTAATTTATTTATCTATCAATTCAAATATGAGATCATCTATTAATGTATACATGTATTGTATTTTGCGTGAAATAAATGATGAATGAATTTCATATATACATAGTTACAAAAATGACAATAAAAGGGATATTTTTGTTTAGATTTCAAACTCTGAATCATAGAAATAACTTATTACCTGGTCATCTTTTCAAAGCCCCACACCTGTCCATTAACGCCTTCGTACTTTGATAATCTATTATCTCATTAATATAATCTGCTATTGAGAACTGTTACTCTGTCTGCGACGTGAATAAGTTATTCCGCACTATAATTAAATCCACGTAAATTGTGTTTAACTCAACTCTCATGTTGTCAGTCAACATATCTTGCATTACATAATGATTCAGCCGAGCAGAGAGATACGATGAGGGACACCGTATCTCAAAAGAGAGAGAGAGCTAGAAAGTTCGTGCGAGTTCTTGGCCTAAATTTCACATCTATTTCTGATGTTCACTTTCTGGTCTCCAAGATTCTCAACATTTATTAACTGAAATATTGCTTCAAAGCCCAAATGGTGATACACCACGAGGGAGATCCACCGTTTCTTAATTGTCTATCTGATCTCCTAGCAAGCAGTAACAAGTTCTGTGACGTTGATCAGCGCTAATTTAATGCACGAGTTGAATGAAAAGAAGATGAGACCTAAATCCTCTTTAAAATACGAGTCTCATGATCAGAGCTTTAAATTGCTTCAAAGAGAAGTACTCACGGGACAGTACTGTCGACACGCAACAAAACACGGCCAGAACGACGCACAACAATGACGTAGCTCTCATGACTGCAGTAATCCTCCGTCGGTCCACTTCGAGTCTTGCTCAGTTTTACTCTGCAACGTTTTTAAATGCCAGCTTCAGTCACAGAAGAAATTCGTGCTCTGTTTGAACGCACAGGTGACTCACAGAGCGGAAAAATAACACCCCGCTTCACTGTCGTCTCGCATCGCTGCTCTCCCCGCCTCTCCAATGCCAGCTCTCTCTCTCTAAAACTACTCTCTATTTCACCCCACATAACCAGGTGGCAGCGTCCGATAGTTTAATCGATACCTTTGATTGATCGATTACCTCACGAATGTCATCATCGGGACACGCCAGGTATAATTAGCTGATTAATTAATTTCAATCAAGGAATTCACCTCACAACGTTCTCGCATATTCGCCTATGGTTTTGCGCCATAATGCAACGCGATATTTCTGCTGTAAAGAAATTACCAGGCAACGTTTGGGTTTTTATTTAAAAAAAAAAGTTTTTCCTGTGGAAATTTTGTGGTTTTTGTGCTACCGACCGACGTGGATGTTTCCGCAACGCTGCTCGGTATTTTGTTTTAATCTATTCAAATTTATTTTCACAAAATTCGATTGCGGGGCAATCCCCCTCTGAGCCATGACTTCAAAGTTCCTGGTTCGAAATCTCAAGAAAAAAAAAAAAAAAAAAAAAAAAAAATCTCAAAACATATATTACGAGGAACTGGAATCGTGAATCAGGTGACACTTCAACCTCCTCGGATATGCAATCACGACAAACCCCCACGAGAGAATTTCATTGAAATTTTATGGACGGAAGAATGAGTCTACATGTAACACGACTTTATTGATATTATTTTAGCGCCGAGAGACGCGAGAAAGTGGAAGAATGAGAGAGCGTTCTGCTCGGGTGAGCGTCAGTGGTGCATGAGCACAATACCCTTCTTCTTTATTGCTTGCAACATCTTCTGAAAGCCCCTTAAAAAAGAGGGGGGGGGGGCGTAGACATAGAGGAGGGGGTGTGCATGTCGCATGAATAGAGTCAAAGGACAGTCGGTTTTCAGGGTGGAAGATGCACTGACTGGATGAATTTGGACCTTTTCCAAGCAGTCGAAGAGAACGATCTTTCAATATAGTTATAAGTATGATTTATAATTCAGATATCCTTGTGAAGTGCTTCAGAGAAAAGGAGAACAAATGGGTTTCTTTGAGTTCTAAAGAGAGAAAATCAAAATGATTTGTGGAATCCTACCTAGTTTCTCATTCTTCATTTAAGATAGCACTTCGCATCCACGTGTAGGAGATCTTCAGTACATTTCAGCACTGTGAGTGATTTACAGTACATTTGAGTACTGTAGGTGATCTACAGCACATTTGAGTACTGTGGGTGAACTACAGTACATCTGATTACTGTGAATACTGTGAGTACTGTACTGTACTGTGCTGTGAGTACTGTGGGTGATCTACAGTACATTTGAGTACTGTGGGTGAACTACAGTACATTTGAGTAAAACCCCATAACTCACTCACTCATTTTTATTAATAATAATAATAATAATAATAATAATAATAATAATAATAATAATAATAATAATAATAATAATAATAATAATATAATAATAATAATAATAATAATAATAATAATAATAATAATAATAATAATAATAATAATAATAATAATAATAATAATAATAATAATAATAATAATAATAATAATAATAATAATAATAATAATAATAATAATAATAATAATAATAATAATAATAATAATAATAATAATAATAAAATATGCTATATCAATCATTAGTATACACATGGTCGCAGGTAGACTTTAATTATTATGTGTACATAATAATAATAATTGGTTATGATGCATGATTATCCAGGGTGATTTGGATTATTACAACAATTTTAGACTTTTCGAATATGAAACCGTTATAATGAATGAACAGTACATTCGATGTTGAGTAAATTTTGAGTACTGTGAAGTGCCTTCAGTACTTAATTGTAGGTATAGAAATACAATGGCGCATTCTGCGATGCATTCACTAAGTTCTAGAACAAAGACAGAATTCTAACTGCTGACGTTTCGCTCCCTTAGCCCTGCTTCAGTGCACCCTACCAACTCAAACACATGTATACTGCAGCCATCTTGCCACAAACATGAATGGAATTGCCAAACAATGCCAGGTGCTGTGTGCCATGGCCTCTTGTATAAATCCTTATGATCTGGCAAAGAACCTGAATTTCCTAAACTGAACCCGACCAGAGTGAACGGTGTATTGTGCAGCTGGGGTTCCCACGACGATTGCATCGTTATGACGTCAGACATGATCCCTTTTCAGGGTGGTTGTGTATATGTTTCATTTCACAGAGTTGGTTTGTTCTATCCATGCAGAACTCTTGAGTGTTTTTATAGCTCTTTTTCTCATGATTCAAACACTCTGAGATTAAATCAGTTGCAAAAACTCTTTCAGCATAATTTCATTTCTATTCGCATTGTGATTCATGCGTATTCAATGCTTATTTGCTACAATGGCTGTCCCGGGGAAGCGCCATGCTGAGACGTCGACAGCCAAAATCACGATTTGATATCTGAATCCGCTTGCTAATGTGGGAAATGTGCTTTAAGTATCAAAATGTTTACTTGTGATGGTGATATTAATATTGAACTCAGTGTACTGACAATTCAAGAGTTGAAATTATTAATCCATTATCCACTAAAATTGAACGCAAAATGAACACTGTTTTACCACCATTTGTTATATACATACCAGCAAATTATTATACTGACCAATGCATCAGCACGATCAGAACCATGCCAATATCAGCTAATATCAGCACAGTTCAATCCCCTTTCAATCACTGATATGGCTTGTCAGACGGTATGCTGATACCAGCAGGGCCTACATCGCGCTCACTCTTAGTTAATGATACTAGAAGAAAAACGTTGTGTGTGAAGCGGTCTACTTGGTTCCTATTCACAGCCTCCAATATACGTCGTCAGGTTCTGCCGTGTGGTCTATTGCTCGTGGTACTAACCAGGCCAACTCAATACTCATGCAAGCCGAAATGGACGAACGGTCCAGTGCGCATGCGTACACATCACACCCAGATGTATTTCAGCTGATACCACGGTTGTCCATATCATGCGATGTCAACAACTTCGTCTGGCCAGGGAATGGCTTCCTAGTTGGTGGTTAACCAGACCACCCAGTATGCCGTTTACAATGCAGTGTATTTTATACTGTTTACCAGCGCTTTAAAACCAAACGAAACAAAAACATTTCCTTGCAAACTGTGACCTCAAAAACGGGTGAGATATTCAGACGCCCTCTCGAAGTGAGTGACGCAAATGTTCCCAGTGACCTTACACCGTGTATGTATATACACTGGGAGAAGAAGAAAAAAAAAAAGATAGAAAGAGAAAGAAAGTAAGAAAAATTTAAAACAATAAAATCGGGATTTATTGTTTAAATTCGCATTCTACTCGTAATAACAGAATAGTTCTTAATTACAGGTTCTCCTGATTTACTCCGAATGTACGATCGTAGTTTACGCTTCGGTTGAAATGGCAAGGCCATCTTTTGTAGAGTTTTATTCGTTGTCTTTTCATGAGTGGGTGCTCAGCGTACTCCGGGCGAACGGAGACATCTGGATCACTCGTGACCTTCATTCTGACATCATTTTTCTTGTAATAATTATAATTTTTTTATGCTCACTTATACATCTGTGCTTGCTTTTTGTGTGTATTCATAAGTGTCTACCCAATGACTCTACGCCATTTTAAATAGCTGTTAACTTATTAAACGTAAATGTTATGAATGAAATTAAGAACGGCATTGAATGAAGTCGGTCTCACACCGCGAAGGAAAATACATCAGTCATTTGAGTTTCTTTCCCTTTTTATTTGCTGTTTTTGCTCACAATTGGAAAATAGAGAAAGACAGCATATGTCACATAATATGTGATATATGATATATATAATATAATATATGATATGATATATATAATATATATTATATGCATAACTTATATGCATATATGCATATAATATATGATATATATGATATATAATATATAATTATATGCATGTATCATATAATATATGATATATAGAATATATATATTATATGCTAGAATTATTCATGAATGACGGCATGGGTCGGTGTTGCAACGTCAACGTAATCATGGGTTCGATTTCTCCTCTCGTGTCACAACATGTCACAATAGCAATTTCATCCCGTGATGTAAATCAGCCAAAAAGAAAGCAATTATTTCTTTGTGGTGCTGATGAATTTAAATTGAATACTTTGTCGGGTTGAGTCAAAGTGAGTGTTGCGTGGTGAGCTGCGTGCTTGGCTCAAATGCGTCTCACATCGATTGGGTCGCAAGGCGAATACGAAGAAAAACAGCGCATTTTAAAGAGCTAAAAAGGAACGAGTACTGACAAAGTACACCCGGCAGACTGCTCAACAAACTCAACTTTTTTATTTGAGAAGAGAAGAAGGAAAAACTGTGAATATATTAAACAGTTAACGATCAGCGAAGCGAAACTCATAAAGCGACATTTGAGGACACGTGAAAAAAACTCCCGTGTCATCCACGAAAAGATGAAATGAAAAGAAACGAAACAAAATGTAGCGGAATGTTATAGTGAAATGCATTTATTACATAATTAACATCAGTTTATATTCGATCGATTTTCGATTGCAAAAATACTTCCTAGCAAGATAATCTAGGTCAAGAATTACTGTAGAACAGGAAATTTCCGCGGACCGCAAATTTCGCGGGTTTATGTCTCTGGCCTTTATTCGCGGCACCAATAATTCGCGGTCAGGCGTATAGGGTCATAGTATAAGATCACCCAGAAAAATGTCTCGTGCATCTAATTTTCGCGGTCGATTGTGACCGCGAATATAGCAAATATTTCATGCGGGACGATAATTTCCTAATCTATGTACAGTATGGAAAACGCAAACCTGTGAAACGTGAGAGTGCTAGCATGCATGTACTTTTTTTCTATAACTATTTTTCATAAAATCTTTACTCCTATCGGTTTTGCGTTTTATTTTATTACACTTTTTTTTGCCAATTTAACCGACAATAATTAAACTAAAAAATAAGTGTTCAAATTTTAAAATAAATCTAGTCACTTTATTTGATTTCTTTGTGTATATATGGGCGCATAATATTTTAGCCAATCAATATCAGGAAGTTATTTATTTTCTGAAATGATCGGTTAATTTTAGCGAATATGTAAGTTTAGTTTTTAACATGGAATACTTTTGGCCCACTCTGTATAATTGTCAAACATCTGTAATTGACCAATAATAGTACATGCATATATGTATTTACTCTCGCATTCCATTGTGGCTAGATTCCCTGCCGCTGCCCGTGATGCAGTACTATTAAAAGCCATGAATGAACTCGTGCATTTTCGTTCTTTAAATTATCAATTTCATCATAGTTAATTAGTCTTAGAATCGTGTTATGGGTTGCTCCGACCACGTGAACAAGGGCCCCTGCGGCCTAAGGAACCATGCAATGTGACCATAAATCTAACTAATTGTAGCATGAATAAATTCCTATCCCATCCTTTAAAATCCTCAGGCGAAATGAGGAGTGCGTTATGATTCTGAATGACAGAATCACGGAAGTTAAATAGGACAGAATAGAGAATCTGATAATTCATAATGCCCTAATAATTTCAGGGAAAGCTTCTGATTCATAACGCATTCATAAAGACCATTTCTTATCGTGAAATCATGCTATCGACACACAGGTGGCGAATTGAGTGTATTTCACATGTATAGTTCAATGACAAGAAGATGGTGAAATGGGAGCTTTCACTGATTTTGTCACAACTAGAAATACCATAATTGCAACAGTGCTCGTGGTCACGTTGGCTGTGTTTCTCCAGCAACGAACAGCGCAGCGAGTGCAGCCGAGCAGAGAAACCATCTTCAGAGAGAACAAGAGAAAGCAAACCGTCAAAGAGAAGACTCAAGTTGAAGGAATAAATGTGCGACGCTCAAACACAGAACCAGTGGTAAGTAGAGAAATTTATTCAACATTATAATTACAAAAATAGAACGGATAAACATATTTAAACTATATAATTATATATTACATAATACAGTAAATTGTTAAACTGCATCATAAACACTCTTAAACACACAATTATTGTTATATGGACTATGTAATCATAATGTATCTCTTCGGTGTTCTGCTCATATCATAACGTTCGCTTTGATTTTTTTCCTCGGGTGCGTTATGATTATTGAGATCTTTCTCAACCTTCCGTTGTCAAACTGAACACAGCTGCTTACCTTCGGGATTCGGAATCGGATGTCGCTCTGTTCTGTGGAGCACACGGAATGTTCAGGATGCAGCGGATGATGGCGTGATCATTGAACAATACTGCCATTGATTGATTGATAACCAAAATAGTTATGGCTCACTGGAAAATACGATTAAAGGTGTTGCTGAGTGGACATAAGAAGCTGGTCGCATCTGGAGCGGTATGTTTGTGTGTACTTGCCTTCGTTTTGAGTCGCCAGAACAAAGACGTTGAAGTGAGTGAGGTACGTTCTATTATTACTGCATCAATCACACGTGGTGCTGTAATGAGTAAATAATGACAGGAGGGCTCTCTGCCGATAAGGGAGTGTGGGAGAGCGGTGCTCTGCCAGCACTCTTGTGTGTCTCCCAGCGGGCAATGACGATCGATGGTGCGACTGTAATTGCATTCTACCTTTGTTTACTTGGATAAATTACATAAATAACATAAATTATGTATATAAACACCGACCTCCTTCCCACGTGTTCATGCTCTACGTTGCATAGTACGCGCTTTGTGATTGGTTGCTGGATAAACTTTTATCCAATCAGCGGCCTCGGCACATTGCCGCCAGTGTATTTATACGCGTTGCAGCTATGTGCAGCGTAAACACAGCATGGCATCTCTCCACTTCGCCTCGATATTTCTTCTTCTCGGTTCGATTTGCAATGGAATCGCGTCACCAGTAAGTATTACGAAGGTGTGGAATTATCTGTTGTGTAATTTCGCCAAGTTTCGTCGGTGATCTCGCGTTATTATCTGTGTTTGATGACTTATTGCTGTCAGAACCGATCACTTCCTGTGTACTATACAGTTACAGTATTATGAGTATCATCAGTATTAGCTGACATACTACAGCGAACCCAATGGGTCTACCTCGCCCGAGAATCTGTGCTACATCAGTATGTCACTATCAATTATAATCACTATGTCTATGGAGTATGGTTCTAATGGTTGTACATTATGTTTCTTGCTACTCCAATCTCTCTGATTAATTAGTAATAAATTAGTGCTTACTAATTAATTTATCACATGCTACGTGCACTCAAGTTGAATAATTAATAATAATAACAATCATTGTATTCGATCATTTCATGCCATCATTGACATACAATATGTTAAAAATAATAATGACATATAAAGGGGGAAAAACCACCACAAAAAAAAAAAAAAAAAGATAAAAAAATATAATTAAAAAGACAAACATACAAACAAGCAAACAAACAAACAAAAACAGAGAGAGATCAGCCTAATCGGTACATAATACAATAAGAAGTTGTTCAATTTCGAAATAGTCAGGTATTTGGCTTAATTTAACAATTAACAATTTGGCTCAGATCGATTGCATAATTATCTATAATACTATACCAAAGGTCCTACTCATAATAACACTGATACTTCACAATCAAATTTACCAATTGTCCATTGTAAATTCAATTCACAAATTTATCAATTGAAATGATAGAAATCTGGATAGAATATTATAAACATAGAATTTGGAAATATATTCATTTTGTTCAATAATATTATTTTATTGCAAATGCAATCATATATAGATGTATACGTAGGTAAATTAATATTAATATAGTAGTATTGATTTCCACTATCTATGCAAGCTAAAAAATAAGTATAAATATTATTATTATATTTAATATTAATTATTATTTTATTATTATTATAAAGAACCCATGGGCATGGGGTGGATTCATGGGATTAGGGCTGTAGTTATTATTTCTATGTGAGGGAAACTCCTCGATGATGTCACCTGATGAGATCAGCTCACTGAGCGGTTAATTATTATAAACCCATATTATGCATTGCTTGGATTTTGGTTGAATAAATTATTTAGATAATATTAACCATTGCCTGTGTGCACATTGTTGTGTGCCCAACTGTGAAGCCATTAGCTTTGCACATTGGGTTAGCAATTTTGAATGCCGTCGTTTGTATCAACATGAGCATCATTAATCGGCTCTGACGCCGGCTTCAGATCCCACATGAGTGCTCTCTTAATGGCCTAGTTTCTGTAAAGAATAATTGTAATCATTTGACTTCTTGATCATTTCAGCTATAGATACTGTGATTTAGGTCGTAATTGTTGAGCTAGTGGGTTAAAAATTGCTGAGTGTGGGGGATGCCCTGGTCCTGGGTTTCCGGTAGCTCATCGTGCAGAGGCAGGCATCACAGGGAGAATAATTTTTGTGCATAATTTTATTGCATGAATCCGAATCATTCTATTAGGCCCAAGAATCGTGAATGGAATCTCGAGATTTTCAATCCACATTCATCTCCTCAGGGTGAAAAATCTCCCGAAGTCTTTTTATGCTCATATCTCGTGAGTGGATTCACTTTTCTTGCCCTTTGGTTGACATGGTAACAGGCGCAACAACACCTTATCAGTTATCACAGAGACCTGCCTTTCCTGGCGTTTCTTGGCGTATCTTTGGTGCTTCAGGGTTTAGCCGACTCAGCTGGTAAACGTAAACAGATCCCAAACAGGAAGAACCCCTCGATTGGGACGAGAAAGGGGATTTCATTTGTTAATCATCTATGCAAATTCCGAATGCTTTTGTGTGTAAACTGTGCATTAAAAGAATGAACAGTCAGTAAATGATGTCGCTATAATGTATACTCATCCAAAATGGGGATTAATTTGTAAGCTAATTTTCATCTCTTTTTCTTTCTGTGTTACAAACTAGTCTCACGTTGACACACAATTCTTCTCGGTGTCGCATTTCGTTCTGTTGAATGCGTTGGTTGAAATGTCCTTCATGTTAATTATCAAATGATGCTCTTCCTCTATTTTGTATCTTTAATGTGAAATTCCATCCTCGCGATTCTTGCTTCCAGAAAGATGTTCATTCTGTTTATCGTTTTCATTTTTTCATTTTTTTTTTTTTGAGGACTCGAATCCATTTTTCAAACCCTGATGGATAGTCGCCATGGCAACAATGAAAAACAGGGCTCAATTTGAATTGTCACATTTTGATGTTTCTTGCCTTTCTCTCGCTGAAATATGCGACGAAATATATTTCAACCGAACGGAACTTCGTCATTCTTGTGAATTTCTGTGCACGAGACATCAGTGAGTTTTAAATATTATAATATAACTTGATATAAACCCAGCGGTATTCCTATCATAGCTGGGCTGACTGCAATCCTATGCCGACCGTGGGGGTCGAGGTCCCGGGCTCGAGACGCGATCAGACTACGGGCGTTATGATTGTGAATTATAATTGTAATCCGTTATAATTGTAATTCTTCGGTGACTCTGCAGTGCTGCCCAACTGCGTAACAAGGCCCGGGCGCTGTGTACTACTGTCTATGGTGGTATGCAGGATAAAGAACCCTTGGGATTTATCGATAAGAGTAGGGGGAAACCCCGGTCCCGGGCCTTCTGTTCTGGCGCCCGTATCACCCGAATGGTTTGGGTGGAGCCGTAAAACCCCATCATATCATGTCATGGCCTAGCTATCATAGCTGCATTCTGTAGCCATTGTCTGTGGGGATGATGGGAATCCTTATAGTAATAGTCTTGCAACGAGATTATTCCTATCAATGATGCAGCTAATCAGAAATGTCGGTGCTTCGGAGATCCCCTCGTAAATTTAGCATGGAGGCAAAGTGCTGCATTGAATTACATTATTACCAAATGCTCCCATTTAACCTTTCATCAAAATGTATTTTCTTTTCGCAGAGGCACAAATTCCGATCTCCCACAAACGCCCGAATGGTGAACTTCGTCCGTTCCACTGACACGTCGCAACAGTTCCCGTCGTTCCTCAACCCTTTCCTCATCGAAAGAACAGTCGGGTCACCTGGGCACACCAAAGTCAGAAATGTAAGTACTCATTCAGTACACTCGCATTCACTGCATTCTTATTCGTTTAAATGTGACTTATGCTATCACAATGGATCCGTGATCAAGTGTTTTGTCATTAGCATACAATGTATACATTTATATTATGATATTCTCCTTGCCTTTGGTGCATTGTTGCTGTCTATCTATGCATTGCATTTCGACACTGGCCACAATTAATCATTGCTGGCACTGTTTTCTGTGCTTCTAAACCTCCACAATTGTTGCATACAACATCGTGGAAATCTTAGCAACTGCGTTTACCGCGACGCCGACTTTTATCTCAGGTCAATTTGTGATTGTTAGCTGGACAATACGAATGAACTACGATTGAAATCGTCGTATCCCACTTCCACTGCAGCTTGTCAAGTGTCGTCGATCTGATTAAACCAGCAAAGAATTATGATGCCAATTAGCATAAATCCACATGAGTTCAGTGAGATCTTGATCATTATAATGAAACACCTGTGATTAATAGCGAATGTGTATGCTGGATATTTCGCCTTCCCCATTGACCTTGAATCGACATCGAATTGACCTTGAGAAGCGCCTCGTGTGTATTTTCACATCATTCGGTTCGCTACTTGTAAATTATCATTGCAATTGACGGAAGATTCCCGATAGAAGCCGTTGTATTTTGATTTATAAATCCATTTTGAAAACTGCGGCCACGACACGGCTATCAAATCGACCGCATCTCGGGATGAGATTTATTGGCGGTTACGAAGACGAGAAAAATCGATAAATGCATGCTCAACATTAGGAAATGAAAATCGTAATTATAATGGTATCAAGATCAACTTCAAGTGCATATCACACGCAGAATATTAAGCATATATAATCTGTGATGTCATCAAGGTTCACTTCAATCCAGTTGGGTTGTTACCTTGGCAACCTCTTTTTCGACTCTTGCACGGAAACAGAGACATGCAATTTGTGGCTTATCTTGAGGCTACGTCCTTATATGAACACGTGAATTGAACGGCATCCCTTGATATCCACGGCGACCAATGCTAATAACATAATAATTAATATAATGATGCCTGCGCGCAATTGCACCCGAGGTGAAGCCCATTATTCTTTTGAAGAATTGGTTTGGTCAGCGCTATTAGGATAATTTGTGTAATTTTAGGCATCAAATTTTCGCGATGTGGTTCAGATCAGAGGGTTGAATGCGAGAAATCGCGACGCCCGGCCACGCTCAGGTATAAGCGACGTCTTAATCCGAGAGCTCATCCTGATCTGAAAGGATTGAAACGACTTGGTTTAATTTCGAAATTGGCATCAAATCTGGCGGAGAATGACAGGTGCTGTTCTCAGGAGCCGTATTGCGTCACGATTTAATGGTTTCGTTGGTTAAATAGGACCTCTGTCTTATTACTATGCTGTTGTATTACTTTTCATGAAGCTGTCAGCCTTCCAAGAGTGCAAATTTGTCAAAAGTCTTGATTGCTTTCGAGTAAAATAATATAATACAGAGTGGGCTAAAGGTAGTCTATCTACTCCATGTTAAAAACAAACTCTAAAGTTTGCTCAAATGATTGTATCGATCAATTATTAAAAAAATAACTACCTGGTATGGGTTGACTATGTTATTCTGTGCCCATTTATGCTAAGAAATCAAGTTATCAAGGGACGTCTTATTCCAGACGTTCTGTCACGTTCATCCTGCTCTGAAAGATAGGAAACAGCATTAATTTGGAAAGTACTACTATCATTCAATAAAATCCTCGTTAATGTTTCTTTAATCCTGTATTTTACCATAGACAGTAGCACACAGCTCCCTGTCTTGTGGTGCAGTTGTGCAGCCGTGTCACCGAGGAATAAATCATGTTATGCTTTGCAATTATCTCGATATGTCCTAAGAGACCGTTCAAATGACTTCGACATATAGAGACTTCGAGATATAGTTATGCAAGTCAGTACAAATATATCCCAAGATCGAATATCATATATCGCATATTATTATAACGCACTCCTGCCTTGTAAAAGTTACGGATTGAGCAACAATAATGAAGTTAATGGACACTCAGAACAACATGCAATCATTAGAAGAACTGGTTATCTGGAATGACATGTGACCTCGTGGTTAGCCACAATTGGGGTCAAAGGTCACATAGTTTTCTCTTCGGGGCGAGTGAACAGAGTGATGATAGCCTCTCTCCCCTATCAACAATATACTGACTAACCATTCCCTTTGAAGTTTTGGGTCCCTTTCGTATCTCTCAGATATTTACGATTTGTAAAAAGATCTCAAAGGTTTTGTGGATTTTTGTCATCTGTTCATGCGTAAAAACAGCGCCTACCACAAAAGGAAAGAGTTGAATGGGGTTGTCGGCATCTTGGCTTCGAAGCAGCATCTATTGTGACACACGTAGAGATCAAAGGAATTATGAATATATTATTACAAGTATATGATTCAGAGAGCTAAGAAAAAAATCAAACGTCTGCTCGAAGCATCCACCTCAAATTTTCACACCTTTTTATCTTAGGACATAAACGAGGCCTTGATGCAATGTCGACATCGGTTGTGCTGTATAATTGAGACACGACAAGCATTCAGTATGAAAGGCAATTTGATCCCCGCAGTGCCTTCTTCATGCGTGAGGCGTCTTATTTGGAGATGGTTTTCAAAGGGGAATCGTGTTGAGAAACAATGAGCTGCTTTTCGTGTCCTAATGGCCCCCTGATCCGACCCCAACCGCACGCGACATGCAAGGGCTAAATACACAGAGTTCTTGGGTTCAGCTCTTCTTTCCATTTGTGTGTATTGTAGCAATATATGACTCCTGTGGGATTAGGCGCACTGGTCACGTGACTTCTAAACACGTGATAGTGGCTGTACCGCCAGCCGGTTGAGACCACATGGTGATCAGATGTGGTTAGCTTTATGAAGTTTATGGAGGTGCCTGGATATTAGGATTATAATTCCGGTAATCGGCATTTCAATTAATCACCTGTTCACATCAATCTTTGTGTGGCCTTCAAACAGCACCAGTTATCATCCAAAACGTGTCTAGAACATAACTACATTAATCTGATATAAGTTCATTAATTTGGGTTTGTCTATTAGGCAATCGGAAGCAGAATGGTGGCATCATATCGTTCATAGCGAATTCAGTATTGTCTTTGTCCCTAACATTTCTCACGGGAAATTGAGATTGTTTTCTTCCGAAGCTGTTGGCAATTGGCGCCTGTTTTTTCACTGTCTTCTGTTGTGTTTGGCAATTTTACGCTCAAAGTGGCGAAAGGAAAAACCTTTTGTTTTCGCTGTAAGGATTTCTTCTGAATTCCGTTGGTCGATTTTTGTTTGTTTCGCTCAGTGTTATCATAATTTATGTAGAAAGATGTCATAATTAACGTGCAGGCAGTGCAGCCTGAATGAAGGGAAACATAATGGAATGCCAAGTGACATATGCTCTTATAAATAATCTTGCGATCGTTTCTTCCGTTGGGAAATGCACGCGCGTGGGAGCACATGTCCCTGTGATCACGTCCCCGTATTTGTCAGTTCAACACGAACCCACTCGTGACGTCACTGTTATTTATATCCTCCTACGTCGAGGTCGTCGAAGCGGATGCCTGACCCCCATGAATGGCTCATAACGATGTCATTGATGCCCTGTTTAAATGAGGGATGCAGATGGGCTTTCTCTGCTGCCTTATCGCATGCAGTGCAAAGCAACAGAGCACTGCATCAATCATTCATTTCTTTGCTCTTCCAGCACATAATCAGCACATTTACAACACTCGGTTGGAAAGTGGAGACTGATGAATTTACTGATGACACTCCACATGGTCGCAAAACATTCACCAACATCATCGCCACATTGAAGCCTTCTGCGAAGAAGTTCCTCACTTTATCATGCCACTACGACTCAAAAGTCTTCGCAGATTTCAAGTTCATCGCTGCTACTGACTCTGCTGCTCCCTGTGCTATGTTGGTGGACATAGCGACAGCATTGGACAACTCACTCAAGGCGAAAAATGGTGGAATGGTGCGTTGATATGTCATTCCGATGCAAACATATTTTAATAAATAACTATTCATTTTTCAGTACGACGGTGAGAGCCTACAGATGGTGTTTTTTGACGGAGAGGAGGCGTTTGAGACGTGGACGCCAACAGATTCGATTTACGGAGCGCGGCATTTGGCAGAGAAGTGGAGTGACAATGGACGACTTGATCAGATGGTTCGTATGCATGTCATGCACCGTTCTCGAGTGGCATTGATACATCAAGCGCCATTAGCCCTGCGCTCGCTAAATCTGTGTTAAGCCCGTGAGGTGGTTAGCCAGGTGTCGACCTTCTCACCACTTGTCATTATCCATCTGAGGCAAAGTCAGTCATTCTGCTTCTTGATTGAATGCATCTATCTTCCTGCCCCATGTTCTAATTCAGTGTTTGTCGTTTGCTGGACCTAACCAGAAAGCCTTGAATTATGGATACTCTCAACTCTCTTGCTGGGCATATACCTTAATTAAGACCTCTTTCTTTGTGTGGCATTAATCTTTGACCTTTTCTATTGCAGACTTCTCTTATTCTTCTTGATCTCATTGGAGGCCATCCGATGAAATTTGTCAATTTCTTTGATGAAACAAGCGACTTGTATGAGCGCCTCTGCAAAATAGGTTCGTTGTTGTTCTGTGACCATTTGAGTGGGTAAATTTCATTTCTTTTTTTCAGAAGGTAAAGTGAGGGATGCCAATTTATACGCTCCCAATGGCGGTGTCACATACTTCCCCAAAGTAAAAAGTGCTTCGTATATTGAAGATGATCACATTCCTTTCCTTAAAAGAGGTCAGTGCAAGTTTTTCGTGTTTGTTAAGAAAGAATAATAGAAAAATTGAGAATTAAAAAAAAAAAAAAAAAATTCTCTTTGAATACTAGCAAATGTGTTTTGTTTAGGGGTTCCGGTGCTGCACCTTATTTCGCACCCATTTCCTTCCGTTTGGCACACGCAGCGAGATAACGCATCCAACTTGGACCACGCAGCGATCGCGAATGTGCTTCGGGTGATGAAAGTGTTTCTTCTGGAATACTTCCACTTGTCTCATTAATCAAACAACCGACCATCCACGCCATATCAATAAATTGATCCAAAATTGGATCGAAAAAAATGTGTCTACTCTGAATCTGTGTCTGCTCTTTCCCTTCAATTAAAAAAAATTTGGTCACATTTAAATGTGTATTTAGTTAATATTTACTTCCTGATTTTTTTTTCTTTTTAAATTAATTTATTTGTTGATTAATGATGCGTTGTGCTATGATTTCTGGAATGGAATCACGCATTTAGGAAATTCTATTTTTCTGATTACCGTTGTTGAATTTCTCCTCTTGAGACTTGTTGGTGTGAATAAAAATTATTTGTTGCTTTTCATATTTTTGGTCTTACTCGTTTTTCATTGTTGGTTTTTCTTTTACCTAAATTGATTCATTCAGAAGTTGTTATTCCTGCCTTGTTACTAGATGGCAAACCTTTTTGGCATTGCGAGCTGGTTGGTTCATCATAAACGCCAAAGGAAGCCAGATGCACGAGGTGTGACTTGATACGAATCCAACCATTATCCGTTCATCTAATCATCTCAAACAAAAGACAGTGTATCTAGTGAAAGTGATCTGTTTAACCAACTTAAAGCTGTCTAGACTGGCAACATGGGATGCCATGAATGCCGCGTCCATTACAATGAAACTCCCACTCACAACATGCACAATGCCATCTCCCCTGGCTCGAAATTGCAACGCTTGTTGTCGATGTAGGCGAATTCTGCCCTCGATTGACTAATTAGTGCTCAAGATTCATTTGGTGAGGATTTCGCGACCAAACAACGTCCAATGAATGTGACTGCTAAATAGATGCACAACAGGTGAAAGGATGTTGCATACACGTGTTATGGTCTCCAGTGAATAATGCATGCGCTGTATATATATAACATAAAATTATTGTAATAAGCACTGCATTGTGGACCGTGCACAAGCGTCGAGAATTCTATTAAAGCTACTGTGATGATATTTGTTTTGTATTCGTTCAATTAGACCAATTAGATGACGAACAGGCGGCTGACAACCGATAGGGATGAGATGACATCCAGGGCTCGTCACGTGGGTGTCATCCTGGAAAGAAAAAGGTGTTCTCTATCCCCTGTCTATCTATTGGTCCACGAAGATGAATAATGTGCTGCTTCCACGTCATCTGAATCGGAGTCATTGAATATGTCTAAAGAATAGCTCATGAAATCGATTCTGCTGATTCAACATTGATAGCTTGTATAGTGGGCAGGAAGGCAGTGAGGCCCAAGCACATGTTCTATTAATCATTATACCACTCACTGAGTCTACCAGCCAATCAGCCTTGTGTATTTGAGTGATTAATCCAATTAATGAAATTATTCGTTCAAATGTCTCTGCCTCATGCAAGCATACTGCAACTTGGAATGGAAGACGTTTCGTACGTGCATTTAGGAGACATTATTTGTTTCAAAGATAAACTTGATTGTGGTTGGAGATCTAGCCAAAAGTGCAGCCATTGAAATTGTCGAGGGAAAGTCTGTGGCTATCCCGCATGGGTACACCACATCTATCGAGAAGTTGCTCTGGGTGTTAGAATTAGCTATAGGCCAGTTCATTCACAGGATATGACATCTCTCAGGACTAAGGGGATCAGATCAAGAACAGGCATCATGAGCAATATCCAAAGTACCAGATGCACTTCAATGTACATGTACAAGCAAGTCGGTGAGTTATCTATTCAGCCAATGTAATTGTAGGTTGATTGAGTCCTATGCGCGCATTTGAGGACCTGGAAACCCTCTTCCTGGAGAACAGTGGCGTATTTCTGTACCTTGACCACTCTTTGGCAGAATCCCTTGCTGAAACAACTTTTTAGATATTTCACTTCAACGCGGTCATCAAGGAAGTTCGCTTTCGGCTCTTTAGGAATATCCTCTTAACTAAACCGACTCAGTCAAAGCAACCATAATTATATGTTCTGAAAGATAAGCACCCCCTCCTCTTCAAAGAGGAGGGAGTTGCATCTTTTTCATTTGTGGGATCCTGTTGGTGTGATCTGGTGTACTTCCGGATTCTGGTGGGAAGTGTGTTTTTCCATTCTTTATCACTTTTTCGATGTGGTCTACTGCTGCCTTTAGATTGAGTCGTTCCAGTTCCTTTTCAGGGCCGCGCTCCATTGTGCAACACCCAGTTGGCCACTCCGACCTGACCTGGTGGTGTGACCGTCGTCTGCTCGTTAGACAATGGATGGACCTCAGTAGTTCAAAATTCAGAGGTTAGATTGATGAACCGGTGACCTGGATTAAATGATATACTTTTATACCATAAACGATTCCTGAGGGCGAATAGAATCATAAAATCATTTTATAAATTATATCAATGAAACATTACACTTTTAAACAAGTTATTTAGTACTTTTTTGAACATTTTTATTCAAGATCATCAACCTCTCGCTCGTGTGAATTGGACACTTTACGTTTGAGCGGATTAATTTCAAAATCAGGTGCAGCACTGGAATTTCTAAACAGAACATATTTGTTAGTCTTCCGAGAAGCAAGGAAAACATGACCCTTTTAAAGGAAGGAATGTAATAATAATAATAAAAATAATAATAATAATAATAATAATAATAATAATAATAATAATAATAATAATAATAATAATAATAATAATAATAATAATAACAATAATAATAATAATAATTATAATAATAATAATAATTATAATAATTATAATTATAATAATTATAATAATATTAATAATAATAATAATAATAATAATAATAATAATAATAATAATAATAATAATAATAAAAAATTCTTTCGCATATACATGTAATGTATTATAGAAAGAAAGAAATAAATCATTAAAATAAGATAAGATAAGATAAGATAAGATAAGATAAGATAAGATAAGATAAGATAAGATAAGATAAGATAAGATAAGATAAGATAAGATAAGATAAGATAAGATAAGATAAGATAAGATAAGATAAGATAAGATAAGATAAGATAAGATAAGATAAACATTTAATGTCCGAAGGGATGTGTTTGGCCACAAGAATTAATCGAAATGATTGATGAAGGGATGAAAGTTCTTTTGAAGCGAGCTGTCAGAATTCTTGGAATCGACAGTCTTCTTCCAGTTGGTAACAGCCTAATTGTAGTGGCGATTTAGTGGATGGCGCTGATCTTGCATGATCATCTTTGCAAGTTTGATTGTTCTTTTTTTCAGTAGTGGTTTTCACATTCAGATCTCTGAGAGCAATCAGTTCTTGCCCTGCATGTGAAAGCTTTTCGTTCCATCTTTGCATTACAATGAGACTGGTTATGAGTTTGATGACTTGTAACCTTGTCGCCACTGAGCAGCGCTAGAACATGATCCAGGGACGAATTTAGTATTCAAATGCTCTTTTTCCACTTCCAGAATTCAAATCTGACGTGATAAATTCACAATTTTATGCAGAAACAAGAAGAGAAATTTGAAATTGCGTCCTCGTCTTTTCGTCACCATAAAAAAAATAAATCTATTGCTGGGTGAGAAACCATAGAAAACCTATGGCAGGATCCTCTCCCTGAGCTAAATACTCACAACGCCAAATAGCAACATAATTTAAAGCATTAAATTTTATCCCATTGTTGCTGTCGTCAGTCAGTGGGGCCTATGTGTTAACAGATCCTGACCATGAACGAGGACGGTGCCTGGTAGCCCTCAAGTCCTCAACGCATGCCCAGGGGTCACCAACTTACAAGGGACACACAGACTCGATTTAGCAATAATTGGCGTAAAATGCTGCACACATCAATCATCTAAACAATGTATTTTGTACTTTACGACGCCGCCGTTGGGAGCGTATAAATTGGCATCCCTCAGTCTACCTTCTGAAAAAAAGAAATGAAATTTACCCACTCAAATGGTCGCAGAACAACAACGAACCTATTTTGCAGAGGCGCCCATACAAGTCGCTTGTTTCATCAAAGAAATTGGCAAATTTCATCGGATGGCCTCCAATGAGATCAAGAAGAATAAGAGAAGACTGCAATAGAAAAGGTCAAAGATTAATGTCACACGAAGAAAGAGGTCTTAATTAAGGTATATGCCCAGCAAGAGAGTTGTGAGTATCCATAATTCAAGGCTTTCTGATTAGGTCCAGCAAACGACAAACACTGCATTAGAACATGGAGCAGGAAGATAGATGCATTCAATCAAGAAGCAGAATGACTGACTTTGCCTCAGATGGATAATGACAAGTGGTGAGAAGGTCGACACCTGGCTAACCACCTCACGGGCTTAACACAGATTTAGCGAGCGCAGGGCTAATGGCGCTTGATGTATCAATGCCACTCGAGAACGGTGCATGACATGCATACGAACCATCTGATCAAGTCGTCCATTGTCACTCCACTTCTCTGCCAAATGCCGCGCTCCGTAAATCGAATCTGTTGGCGTCCACGTCTCAAACGCCTCCTCTCCGTCAAAAAACACCATCTGTAGGCTCTCACCGTCGTACTGAAAAATGAATAGATATTTATTAAAATATGTTTGCATCGGAATGAAATATCAACGCACCATTCCACCATTTTTCGCCTTGAGTGAGTTGTCCAATGCTGTCGCTATGTCCACCAACATAGCACAGGGAACAGCAGAGTCAGTAGCAGCGATGAACTTGAAATCTGCGAAGACTTTTGAGTCGTAGTGGCATGATAAAGTGAGGAACTTCTTCGCAGAAGGGTTCAATGTGGCGATGATGTTGGTGAATGTTTTGCGACCATGTGGAGTGTCATCAGTAAATTCATCAGTCTCCACTTTCCAACCGAGTGTTGTAAATGTGCTGATTATATGCTGGAAGAGCAAAGAAATGAATGATTGATGCAGTGCGCTGTTGCTTTGCACTGCATGCGATAAGGCAGCAGAGAAAGCCCATCTGCATCCCTCATTTAAACAGGGCATCAATGACATCGTTATGAGCCATTCATGGGGGTTAGGCATCCGCTTCGACGACCTCGACGTAGGAGGATATAAATAACAGTGACGTCACGAGTGGGTTCGTGTTGAACTGAAAATTACGGGGACGTGTTCACAGGGACATGTGCTCCCACGCGCGTGCATTTCCCAACGGAAGAAACGATCGCAAGATTATTTATAAGAGCATATGTCACTTGGCATTCCATTATGTTTCCCTTCATTCAGGCTGCGCTGCCTGCACGTTAATTATGACATCTTTCTACATAAATTATGATAAACACTGAGCGAAGTTTTACATGAACAAAGATCAAACAACGTCTGAAAAAAACAAAAAAACAAAAACAAAACAAAACAAAACAAAACAAAACAAAACAAAACAAAACAAAACAAAACAAAACAAAACAAAACAAAACAAAACAAAACAAAACAAAACAAAACAAAAACCAACAGATGTTAATTAGCCCCATTCTTAGAGATGACCTCTGATTGTTTTGAGCTATTAACGGATGATAGAGGATACTTCTCAAAAGACAAATACGCCTTTTGACTGACATATTTTTAGACAATATGCTTGCTGTGGGCTAATTCCTAGATACATCGAATTTGAGAGGTTCAAAATCTCGCTTTATTCTCGCGTTTGATTTCAAACTGTGGCGACGTGACAAAAGTAATTCTCCTTCAAAGTCAAAGACAAAAGGAGTTTATTTGGCACCAAAAAATAATAAGTAGATACAAATTTGACAACTTTTACAGATAATTAAATATACATTGGCCAAATTGGGCAGACCCCAGATGGAGTATGGGCCCTCATGTATGTACTATTACAGTTGTAATTTTCTTAATGTGTTTATAAATATGAATGCCAAACAAGTCAAATTATAATATAGAAAAGAAGAATGGATGATAAAAAAAACCCAGAAAGAGATGGGAGGAGAAGGAAGAGAGAAAGAGGGTTGGGAGGTAGGAGAGGAGAATAGAAGGTTAGAAGTCAGGGCTCAATATTTGAAAGGAATTTACGTTTTCAGTTTGTTTTTTGTTTTTTTAATTTTGGAAATGGATGCGTCGTCGGGAAGTATTAAAATTTTATTTCCTATTGTTAACAATATGGGAGCCGTCGAGTTAGCAGATCTTTCAGCAGTTCTCATGAAAGAAATCTCACACTCATCTCTGAGCAGGAAATTCGTATTTCAATAATTTGTCTTGAATATCATTCGCAGTTGACCAAATCACTCTCTCTTCACTCTCAAACGATCTAAAAGGTTCCCAAATGAACAGAGGTCCTATTTAACCAACGAAACCATTAGATCGTGACGCAATACGGCTCATGAGAACAGCACCTGTCATTCTCCGCCAGATTTGATGCCAATTTCGAAATTAAACCAAGTCGTTTTAATCCTTTCAGATCAGGATGAGCGCCCGGATTAAGACGTCGCTTATACCTGAGCGTGGCCGGGCGTCGCCTTTCTCGCATTCAACCCTCTGATCTGCAACCACATGGCGAAAATTTGATGCCTAAAATTACACAAATTGTCCTAATAGCGCTGACCAAATCAATTGTTCAAAAGAATAATGGGCTTCACCTCGGGTGCAATTGCGCGCAGGCATCATTATATTAATTATTATGTTATTAGCTTGGTTGCCATAGTGATCAAGGGACAGTAGTTGACGTCATGCGTTTAAACTAATCCTCAAAGTAATTATGACAATATTTTCTCTTTTTAGCTGATAATTCTGAAATTTGTTCCAATTAAATCATCGCTTACGTATCTTTACTCAGAGCACGCTACGAATTAAATTTTAAGTAAACATCCAAGTAAGATTCTAAGAAGTTTCGAAATTCATTTCATGCATCAATTTTTCACGTTATTTGCACATGTATATGAAAGGAACTTCTAACTAGCATATTCCAACAACGCATGCAGTTATTTATAAATCAAAACTAATGAAGGCGGTACATGTATATGCAATTTTCATTAACCTCTGAGTATAATATTACATTAAATAGTACAAGGCCATCAGAGAAATCCGGTTTTCATCACCTTTAAAAAACAAATCCCCATCTCATTGAAAACTATAACTAATAGTAGATATNTCGGAGAAATCTTTTCATCCGAAACGAGGCTCATAAAGGACTATTATGGGCTTAAAGGGATGGGGAACTAAATTTTAAGTGATGTTCTATTGACTCATAGCACCAATTGATAGCATTCCGTGCCAAGAACACCATGCCTGGATGCAAGCGTAAGGGAATAATGCATTCCGAATATCGGGGTTAGCATTAGGCCTATGGGAGAATGGCTTCCATTACGAAGTATAGGAGGCGAACGTCAGCTGATGGCTTGGTTTGGCTGATGGCTGATTGGTCCCGTTCCCCTCGTGAAGCTATCGATTTCAGCCAATCAGAGCAGAGCATCTTCGCCATAAAAGGACATCTTTGTTGTTTACGAAACGAAAGCGCATGCGTGGTGCACTCTGGCTGACCTTTTTACTGTTTCAGGATGAGAAACGTGGTAGGTGTCCTAGAAAATCGCTTGTTAAAATAAGAAAAATAGCGAAAATCATTTTTTGTTTGCACCTGACTGGTGGCAAAATGATTATTCTATCTATTTCCGAAAAGAAAATAAAAAAAATATCCAGGGGTTTAGTCACAGGACACGCTG